>JARJHM010000548.1:0-221390 GCA_033356055.1 Carex pumila | reverse complement strand
GCAGATAATCTAACTCTATCAAGGGGCCCAGTGATGCTATAGCTCGTATAGAGATACGAGGGACAAATAGTACTTTTGGTAGACTATCACTTCCTCAGCTAAGCTATACATATGGGAATGCTACCGTTATGACTGCTTTTTACGGACAGCGGTAGATAGCAATCACACATACATATTTCTTAGTGGGAACGATAAATACCTCATACTTTAGAACGTGACACTGAATGAGAAACATTAATGACACGAACACAATTCTATTTAATGTCTCATTCGGGGTCTGTCAAATTCCATGTTCCTGGAACATGTATCTATGTGATTAAAATGACATCTCGTGTCAGGTGGTTTGTAAAACTTAACCATCTTTTAATCCACATACTAACCTTTTCACGGTAATTAGTGTTCCTGCTAATTACCTTGGTTAGTGACCTTTTAAGAGTATATATCATCTATATTATGGAGTTTCACAATTTCAGTCATGAACTCGAAATGATCCATAAATGCAATAATACTCAAGGCAACAAAATGATATTAATCATCCAATTCATGAACAAAGCTTTATGATAAATTATCGTATTATTGACTTCTAGATTATTACAAACTAACAATATTATATTATATTTAATCTAATATTGTATTTAATATAATATTTTATTTAATACTAATGTAATTTGGTATTATATTTATTTAATATTAAACTAATATTTAAGCTAACATTATATTATATTTAATATTTAAATGACTATAGTTTGAAATTTAATATAATATTTTATCTAATATTAATCTAATTTAATATTATATTATATTTAATATTGAAACTAATATTTTATTTAATACTAATTTAATTTTCAAACTTACAAGAGAATCACTAATACCTAGGGGTGAAAACGGAGTCGGATTATCCGGCGGATATTCGCTCCCTATCCGGATATAATCCAAATC
Source organism: Carex pumila (assembly GCA_033356055.1). Classification (NCBI taxonomy): domain Eukaryota; kingdom Viridiplantae; phylum Streptophyta; class Magnoliopsida; order Poales; family Cyperaceae; genus Carex; species Carex pumila. The sequence goes on along the minus strand of JARJHM010000548.1, from coordinate 220,451 downwards.
CGGATAATCCGGATTCGGATAATTTTCGAAAATCCATAAAAGATCCGGATACGGATACAGATTCGCATACGGAGCGGATATCCGGATTATCCGGATTTAGATAGTTTGGCCGGACCCATATAAAAAAAGAATAAATATTTGCTATAGGTGGGATTTGAACCCATGTCCTCCCATCTCAATACCTTTAGACTAAACTTCAAACCATTACACCACAACATCTTTTGTTACCATACACTTATTTGATATATATATATTATATGAATAGATTATCTCACATCTCTTATAAGTTCATTAATATTTATATTTAATATTTTAATTAATATTTGTATCTTAAAAGTTCATATATCTTAATTATCCGACCATTATTCGTTTTATATCCGTATTTGAATCCGTATCCGTAGACTATCCGTTCCGTATCCGTTTAAGACAGATTTGGTTTTGAATTTTGATATCCATTTACTATCCGTATCCGTATTCGTATCCGCTCATTATCCGACGGATGCGGATATAATATCAGCACTATCCGCTCCGTATCCGCTCCGTTTTCACCCCTACTAATACCGCTAGTGGATCAAAATATGAATGCAATCTATCTAATATTTTTATATTATTTTCTGAATATATTATGCACGAGGAAGGATCGCTATGTCAGAATCTTATTTCTTATTATTATGACAGAAGTTGCTGCCTCAGCTTGACCTGGCTCTAATTATTTTTAAGCAACAAAGTCCACGCACGAAGACGAGGGAGAAGGTCGCTCTAAAAATCCAAAAATCAAAAAATTGAAACAGAAGGAAGGAAAGAAAGAACACCAAGGCAACAGAAAAAATCTAGGGATAAATACATAAATTTCAACCCCTCTAATCCTCTATTAACACTCGTTTCTTCTTTGTTGCTTCTACCCTCTTTCCTTGATTTTGACAAGATTCATAAAGGCAAGAGAGAGAGAGAAAAAGAGAGAGAGAGAGAGAGAGAGGGGGCCTTGGACAAATAGGAGGTCAGAGGGAGATGGGGAATTGCTTGGATTCGACTTCAGATGAGAAGTATCTAAGTCCACCTACACCGCATCAGCCTCATTCAAACCAAGGTACCTTTTGTTTTCTAAATTTGGAGATTATCATTTATAGATATGCAACTTAACTTTATCGGCTTCCCCCTTTTGGTTAATCATCTTAATTGGCTAAGTAACGAAATTTAACTAAATTTGGAGATTATCATTTATATATACTTGAATTGATTTTATCAGTTTGCCCTCTTGGTTAGCCATGTTTCATGTTTTGTTCAGTTTCACTTGAATTGTTTAGTCAATTGAACTCTCAATGGGCCAAGTAATGAACTTCCAATTCCATCCAAAATTGTTCAGTTTTCCTCTTCCTACCTTTGGTACACGCTTCTCTCTTTTCTAAGTGGAAATTAAGAGACCAAGTAACTCATAAGAAAAAAAATCTCTTCTTGTGAAATTTAGAAAAATGTACAACCTAACTCTTCCAACTCAACTATACAAAAATCTTAATAAGCATTACCATTGAACTACTCAAACTATTGATCTAATCAATCCATAAAAGGTCAAAATTTCCAAAGGATTCAAATAATTATGCTTCAGCAGTTATACAATTCTGCTCCATTTTCTACAATTGTAAATTTTTTTGGCACCTTTTGATGAATGATGAACAAGCTCCTTATCTCGTAATTTTTTAACTCAAATTAATTTACACCAGTCAAATTTGGTGACTGTAGAAGAGGAATGTTAGAGCATTCCAGAGGGGGCATTCCCTCTGTGTTAATTCACCAAACAAATTTGATTCTAGATTTTGTAAATAACCTCTCATTTTGATTTTAGGAACCTCCACAAGGAGCCCAAGCAGTGTAACAACTGGAAAAGCGTCAAGTACAAGTACCAGCAGCTCCACTTATGGCCGATCCATTGGTAGTGTTTACAAATATATATTGGATCCACGATCCATCATCGTTTCTTTTTAATATATGAAATTAATGTAGCACATTTATTATGTTATCTGCATTTATGACAATGATAAGAACAAAAACATCCTCTTTTAACAGGAAGCAATACTAGTGAAGGCTCTTCTTCATACGGTGATGGAAAAATTCTAGATTCACCAAATCTGAGAATTTTCACATTTGCGGAGCTGAAAAGTGCAACAAAAAATTTCAAGCCTGATACTATTTTGGGAGAAGGTGGGTTTGGCCGAGTATATAAAGGGTGGGTTGATGAGAAAACCCTAAACCCCTCAAAGAGCGGTCTCGGTATGGTGGTTGCGGTTAAAAAGTTGAATCATGAGAGCTTGCAGGGGTTACAGGAATGGCAGGTTAGCAGATTGTTTATTTCATCGCTTCAGCTTTATTTTTTGAGCAAAGAACATAATTGACTGACCCTGTAAGTACAGCACTTATATTTTGTTCACTTGGGCAAGCTCAAGCAGCCTCTTCCATAATGATATGTGGTGAGTGAGATCTGAAACCAAGTCTCCACAATAACAAAATAGACTTCTAACCACTAGACTACAAGTAAATATTTGATATTTCATGAGAGGGGTTGGACTATATTTATAAACAAAAAAATTCAATTAAATTTAAAATCACACGACTTAGCACCCCTATCAATACACGTAGATCCGCCCCTACTTGCTTTGGAATTATCATTAAACATTCTGGTGTTGTATGCAATTGACATTAAATTGTTAAACCAGGGATAAAGCAAAGATGAAATTTCCATTGCATCATAACAGGATTACAAAATGTGGTACTTGATATCTTCTTCTTGATTTTTGTTTAACTATGGAAAAATTCAACGGTTCCCTTGTGAAACATCAAAAGTATAATTTACACCCCTTGAAAACAGAGATATATTTGGCATGTCTCTAAACACTTGCCTGATGTTTTTTTTTTCCTTACCAGTTGAGTTTGTTGCTAAATAAACCTTTTATTGACATGGTGTGAGTAACAATCAACAAAGACCTTGAGTATATTAATAGATGAAACCACAACGAATTTACATAATTGGGAGCTTTTCATATAAAATTAAGTGTAAGAGGGGATTGTTAGACTAGGCAGGGGTATACTGTGTACTCCTGGCAGCGATATTTACTAAATAGATTACTTTGGTGCTAAGTACGAAACTTGTAAATACACTTTCTTTTCAATATATTTGTTGCCGACAATTGTCGACAACCTTCAAAAAAAAAAACAATCAACATTCCATTTTAGCTCAATTTCCAGTTGGGTATTTATTGTGCAGGCGGTGTTTAATGTGGAATAAAATAAATGTAATTTGTGTGCATTATTGTTTAGTCTACAAATTTTCTTCCCCATTATTTTTTATAAATTTTGTTATATTCTGTTAATTTTGCAGTCTGAAGTGAATTTCTTGGGAAGATTATCTCATCCAAACTTGGTAAAATTGTTGGGATATTGCTGGGAGGACAAGGAGCTGCTTCTAGTCTATGAATACATGGCAAAAGGAAGCTTAGAAAATCACCTCTTTAGGAGTTTGTTCCTTGACACTAATCTTTCTTCTTTGTATAGTTAACATTTGTAAGTTGTACCCTGGACCAGTCAGTACCTCTTGTTTCTCATTTTCACGTTTTGGGTTGTTTTGTTTCAATCTTTGTTCTTTAGTAATTAATCAAAAGTTATAAAGACCTTGAGGTGTAGTAATGCACTGAAGATGTATCATGCCAGTTGGTCTTGGTACCAACAATACTAATACTGGGTGGTATGGAAGGCCTTGATTGAAGCACTGTATCACCGAACTGTATTATATCTTTATTGTTTGTTCTTTATTTATTTTTTTCTCTCTTGTCTTGTCAGTTGGTTGCTATAATATATTTTTCCATTATTTTATTAATATATTGTTTTTCAATTAACAGAAGGTGGGACCTTCCAGCCACTGTCATGGAGCCTAAGGTTGAAGATTGCAATAGGTGCAGCACGTGGCCTTGCTTTCTTGCATTCGGCCGAAAAACATGTTATTTATCGTGATTTCAAGGCCTCGAACATTCTTCTTGATTCTGTAAAATTCTCTCTCTAGCAGAAATTATCTGTGCTACGTGGAACTGTACCAGCCTTTTGGTCCTCTAATGCAGTTATGTGGAAACTTTTAAATTAGAATCCACTACTGTGACTGTGACAGACCTTATTTACCCAACTAAGGTTTGTCTCATCAACCTCAATTAATTCCAAATAAAGCCTCTATTTGCAATTGAGCTCCTTGTAAGATTCAATGTCCAAACTTGCAACTAAGCCAGAATTTTATCCAGTTTTACATCTACAGTCCTGGATTGTGCAGTTGTGCTTAACTGATCTTCAATTAAGCCAAATAAAAAGAAAATCCAAAGGACGGGTACTCAAACCAGAACTGTTTCACATGCTGGTCATTTACTAGGCACGACAGAGATGATGCTGAAATTTGAGTTTCTACCCTTGTTGTCTTTGGATTCTTTTTCCTTATCCAATCTTACGCTTGCCTTTCTTGTGTAGAATTTTAATGCAAAGCTCTCAGACTTTGGTCTGGCAAAGCCTGGGCCAACAGCTGGAAACACACATGTCACCACACGTGTTATGGGTACCTACGGATATGCTGCACCAGAATACGTCGCAACAGGTATGGTACTCTAGTTGGCAGTGACAAGGATAGCTACCTATACCAGTACTGCCCCTCATGACTGTATTTGAATGTACCACAACAGTCCCAAGTTAATCGTGCTATTCATTTCGGAGTTGTGGGTTACCATTTTTGGCCATTTGATAAACTAATATAGTTTAAATTTCCCAATTAATACGAAATAGTCAAGCAACTAATCTTATCACAAAAATCAGGTCATCTATATGTGAAAAGTGATGTGTATGGGTTCGGTGTGGTCCTGCTTGAGATGCTCACAGGCCTTCGTGCACTTGACTCAAGCCGGCCAAGTGATCAGCACAACTTGGTTGACTGGGCTAAGCCATACCTTTCTGACCGTCGGAAACTGCCCCGAATCCTGGATCCACGCCTCGAGGGTCGATACCCATCAAAAGGTGCAGTTTTAGCAGCACAACTCACCCTTCGTTGCCTCTCAGGTGACCCAAAAAGTCGTCCATCTATGGAAGAGGTACTTGCAGTTTTGAAGGAGGTTGATAACATGAAATCCCGGCCTAAGGAGGGAGGAGATGCATCCCCTAGACCGGGTCCAAGGAGGAATGATAGAGGGAGTTCAGGTTTGGGGCCAGGTCAACCATCTCCGAGGATAAGGTGACCTGTTTCAGGTGGTTACTGTAGGAGAGACTTGATTTCACCATTTTACTTTAAAATTTTATTTTCGTATATTCTTTTTAGGTCATTAATTTTTCCCTCAAAACGTTCGTAATTTATAAAAGTTTGAGGTGGGTGTATAATTTGTAATGCTATTTTAGCTGTGACATATCAATGTAGGATGAAAAATTATATATGCATTTTCTTTCAAATATAGTAATAAGAAAAAATTTCACATTGCACATATCATTGAAGCTCCATAATGATGAAATCTTGCCTCCATAATTATCCTAAACAGAAACTGATGACAACTAAATGACAATTTTTCTTTATAATATTAACGGGCTTATAATTCACCGTATTAAATAGAAATATACTGAACTTTTTTATTATTAAAATATTAACATTAATATGTTGTAATATTGCATCCCCACCGATTTCATTAGATGCTAAGAACCATTATATGATGGTACTGAAATGGTACCAGTTACCAAACCCCCATAACAGTAACATTCAAATACAATAGCTATATATTTTTCCAAAAACAGAAGTACAATGTACGTGTTCGGCAGACTGACTTTAGCCTCCTTTGCCTTCCTTAAGATCTTAAGCGGGCCGAACAGGTGAGGCTTAGATGGGCTTAAGGCTTTCAGCTTTAGATTCCTTAGAACAGAAAATTAAGCTGGCTTTCCTCTCTCCTTAAGAAATTCACTTTCTCAGCACCTCCTTAGCACCCAGCTTAAACCCTCTTTTCATTTATTTATATTTTCTGTCACCTCTCTCTCACTCCAACCTACACACTTTCCTAGAGTCATGTGCCGAACAGTCATTCCTTAACACAGCTTAAATTGTTAAGCTGCAGTGCTCTAAACCGCTCTGCCGAACACACCCAATAACATCAGCATGACCTACTACAGGAACTAGTCACAAAAAACAGCAAATCTGCAACTTACAGAATTAAACCTAAACTTTTAAGAAGTACCAGCAATCACTCAGACAGATCTAGACCAGGTATAAGGAGAAAAATTGGAGCCTCTACTCCTCCCTCTTCCTCTCCCTGTTCTGCCTCTTTCTCCTATGTACCAGCTTGTATTTGAATATGTAAGTCAGACACATCGCTTGACAAAACTACCGTAAGCCTTAAATATGAACTATTACTATTGGATTTGCACCAAAAAGATGCTAAAGAAATGATTTTGGCTCCTATTGTCCTAACTGATGTACAGTTAAATCGATTAAAACAAAATGAATTTCTTTCGAGCCATACTGTCCATAGGACAGCAACCCTAATAAGTTCAATCAACAACCTATCTTTAAGTGAAATGACTGCATCTATTAACCACAAATCAGAGATAGTAGAGCAGTTAATAAAAACTGAAATTATTAAAAGATGCAATCCAAATCCAAATTTGCGAAATAAAAGCAAAAGTCACAAAAAGGTAGTTGACTCAGGAAGTCCACAAAAAGGGCAGTTCTTCTGACAAGTTTCTTTGAATACAACGAGAAAGTGTTGCCACATGAGGTTCTCACTTCTCACAGCAGCACTCAATATTTTATTAGAAAGCTGACAGTACCCTGATAAGCCGAAATTGTATCTATTGAAATCTAGGATTTGTTATGTAAATTAAGCGGAGTTTTGATTAGATTAGTTTTAATTAGGTTAGAAATGTCAAAAAGTTCAAGTTACTGCCGCCCTCGTTATGTTTGTTCTACAGGTAATCAAGTGTTTGGAGCTTAACAAAACAAAACGGGTGAGTTAGCACGAAGATTGGAGCAACTGCCAACATCCATTGCGGCCCGCAAGGACCTTTATTGTGGCTCGTAATGACTTCTCCAGATTTTTCTGCACAGTATGTTAACTGCCTCCATGCACTGCGGCCCGCAATGAATATATTGCGGTCCGCAATTAGGTCGGTTTAGAGCCCGAATTTGCTATTTTTGGTTGGTTATTTCTAGGTTTTTGAGGGGGTATAAATAAGAACTTGTAGAACATATTGATGACGTTTTTTTAGAGATAATTTCTAATTTTGAACAAGGAAGAGCAAGGAAAAGCTAGAAGAGAGAAGAAAGAAGAAAAGATCATCATTGATCAACCGGTTTTATTATTTTCTTTCATTTGGAACCCTTTTATTCTTTTGATTTGATTTGTATCTTTAGAAGAGAGCAAGGCTAAGAGCTTTTCTAGGGTTGATTAGGGTTGTACTTGAAACTTTTGTTATGATTTAGTTGGTTTTATTTTATATGTTCTTGTTATTTGTTATTGATGCGTGCAAAAGCGTATGCACAAAGTTTCAGTACAATAAGATGTACCTTTTAAACCTTTAACACGCGTTTGAGTTAAATTGCAAGTGCACAATTCTATCAAAGTAGTATTTTAGGTATCGATCCACAGGGAGTACGATAAAAACTTAGTTCAAACTTTAGTAATAAATTTCAGAAAATAAAATAAAGTAAAGTGCAATAAAAGTAAATTGGGGGGTTTGTTCTAACAATTCCTAAGGTTGGGTTCAATACCCAAAAGAAAGGAGTTTGAAACAATAATTGTAAATAAAAGTAAAAGAAAGGAATTGATTTGCTTTCAAGATTTAGAGATCTAGGGGTCTTTGGTCTACAATTCCTTGCTAACTCTATTAATTTGGTATTTGTTTGAATTCATGTATGATTTGACGAGGTTTTTAACCTAATATGTTATTAAGGGTTACTTTCGTAAATTAATAACGTGCCTAGGTAACTCGAACTTCTCAATGAAGTTCCCCACCCTAGCTACCTAGACCTATAAGCTCTTGTTAGTCTCTCCTCTCCTCAAATATTTGTACTTTGCAATTAAGTCCATCATACCAATACCCGATTTGAATTGAGATGTCCTAATTAGGGTTTGACTTCACGATTAGGTTCTTCACCAAATTCCTAACCTTTATTTCTATAGTTCCGGCTTAGATTAAATTTGTTACAATCTTAACCTAAACCTAAGGTATTTGCATTCATAGTTTGGTACTATCCTATTGATCACAGTCAATTTTGGTTCTTTCGAATCCAAAACGGGATACTACAATTCAAGTACTAACTATGTAATTAACACAAATTATTAAATCACAGAAATTAACAATCAAATCCCATAAAACAATCATAATAAAAACAAATAACCGAATAAAATAGAATTAAACAAGTTCATGCATTGACCTAAACCCCTAGAGAGAGAACTACTCCCTCATGGAGTGATCCATTACAAAAATTGGCAAAATAAGAAGAAATGAAATAAAGGAAGTAATTACACCCTTTGACAAATCAAAAACCTCTATATTGCCGACTTCTTGCTCAGGAAACCCTTATTCTCCTTGCTTGAAAGCTTTCATTTTCTCCAGAATTTATCGCTAAGAATTGTGTGTGTGTGTAGAGAGAGAATGAAAGAATGAGGGATGATGGATTTTGATCTTTGCGAAGAGATCATGGATGGGATGAGAAGAGATCCCCTCTTTTATAGCCAAGGATCATGTCCAATTAAAAGCCTAGGGAGTGGAGTTAGTGGGTGTTATATTTGGATTGTTTTTCATGATTGTCTTGTCCACATGTGGCTGTCAAAACGCGTCCATGATGCACCAAAAATAGAAAAACTGTCAAAAACGTGCAATTTTGGCTTTCTGCGGGTCCAGTGCGGGTTCTCCGGGCCGCACTGCGGGTGGGCTGATCCGCACTGAGAAAAATTTTAGTTTTTAGTTTCTCATGTTGTAGATCTTCTCGCTAGCTTTCCAAAAAGTGGTCATAAGCCTTAATCGGAGTTACGAGTCAAAAGTTATGACCATTTTAAGTTCAGACTCTATTTTTGGCTGACTGCTATAGTGCGTCCGCACTGCAATCCGCATTGCTACAGTACCATCCGCACTGCGTCTTCACTATCCGCACTGCGGATGCATTGAGATCCGCACTAGGCTCGGACTTTTCCTGTGCGACCAGAGTGCAGCTGCATCGAGATTCGTGCATCCGCACCGATTTTGATGTATAGCTTATTATACCTTTTTAAAATTGGCGTGCGTCCAGAAATTCATCTTAGTACTTATTTTGGCCATATTCCAAACCGTGTGTTCGCAGTGGGCATTTTTCTTCGGTTTTTCTTCATTTTTCTTAATTTCCTGTAAGTTAAAATCAAGCAAACGCAGTAACTTGATCCTAGGTGTAATCTATTCACTTTATATTCAAAATACAAGATATTTGGTGTTATTTCGTGATAAAAATCAGATCGAATATGTATATAATTTAGGTCTATCAGTTATGATCTATTTTTTATTTTAATTGATTGTGAGGACTTAATCGAAATTGCATGAAACTCTAGGATTTGGTATTTACAATTGAGAAATTGAATATTAGGTCCAGACCATAAAGAATAGGGTATTTGATAGGCTAAGTACCGAGAGGTGATGCTTGTCTTATACGGGCTTTACCTGATAGTTTATATAAATTGTGCCAAGTACCGAAAGATCAAAGACGATTTTCTGAATTAATTGGGACAGTAAGGACTTAATGACTTTAGATTAGAGTAGCCAAGTATCGAGAGGTGACGTTTATTCTAATTTAAAGATGGTATTAATATAGAGATATCACTTTGTACCTACAATACCCAACTGTGCCTTCATAAATATAAGAACATAAATTTGTGGATAGGAACTCTAAGAAACCCTAATTTTTAATACTTGTTAAAAAAATAGAATTTACTTTAAAGACTTTAGTTTAATTCAGTTTAATCACAGTCAAACCAACCTTTTGAACAAACAAAAATCTTTTTATTTTCTTTTACTAAATTAAATTGTTAGGTTAAATTTAATATTCCAACTTGTCCCTGTGGAGACGATCCCTAAGTACTACTCGACAAGGTTGTACACTTGCAACTGAATTGATCATAAATTAGAATCTATTACTTGTATTGTAATAGTCACATCATACCCGCATTAAAATTCCCACACTATAATCACTTGGAGATCATAACTATTTAGAGGGACCGTAAAACTCTAGTACTAAAAACTTTTTCTACAAGTATTAATATTATCATTCTCAACTATTTAATTCTATTCACAAAAGTACTTATACCTATGAGATGAATAATTTTTACGTAAATAATTAATTGTTTCTCCTTATCAAATTCTTCAACCGGTATGAAGAGACAACTCAACTACATGCAGGGATCCTACACTTTTCTAAAAGCATTAATATTGTCATAATTATATGGAGGACTACAAAATTTGATACTTTTTTACATATGACATTGTACGTCTGAAAATATTAATATCAAGTATTGTAAGTAATTGTACCTATGCACTGAAGTACATATTATACCTTTGAGATCAATTATTTTTGTTCGAGAAAAATTGACACGGGGATCATTGGAGAATGTTGATGCGGGTATATGGAACCGCCACTACTTTATTAAAGAAAGATTGATGCGAGAACAATTAGGGGACTGAAAAGGTGGATAATCATATGAAGTTATGCATACAAGTATTAATATCTTATTTTTTAAATATTTATATTTATGAAGGTTGACGAGAAGACAAGTGCAAAAACTAAAAATTGAGGGACCAAATAATTAGTGAAAACAATAGTACATTATTAGAGAAAAGTTAATGTAGGGATTTTAAAGGGACTTCTACAAAAGGGAGATTCCTATAATTATTCATTCTACATTGCTGTTCTCACTGTTTAGAGGAGGTTCTCACCGAAGCTCATTAGTTACGATTATTGTTTGGAAAGGTGGAATTGGAGATAGCAGGCTTTTAGCACTATATGCAGAAGATGAAATATTTAGGAGATCAGCATTTACAACTATTTACTTTGCAGTTCACATCTGCTCTGCAGTTTACCATTGCACCTTTTTTTTTTTTTTTGAGAGCTTGACAGGGGCTGTCAAGGTGTTACCATTGCACCTTCAAAATAACTAATCAAATGAGGCAAATACTTCATGGTTGTACGTGCGGCATGGCAACCAGAAAACATCAACTGCCCCGTAATCCCGCGTTGTCCGCACGGCAGACGATAAGAGATAAAAGAGAAGTCAGGACCCAGGACCCAGGACACAATTTATTTTTCTTTTGCCAATACAAGTCCTGCGCTTAAGACTTTATCCAATACTGCTCACGAAATATATACAAACAGAGATGCCAAATAATACCCCTGGCTACACTACCAGTCTGCCACAGGCATCTCAAATGCATAAAGAAGGTAATAATTCATCTACCTTAATATGGTATTTAATAGTTGGTAATAGTTGGTATTTGGCTCTGTATTAGTACATATTCGGATATTCCCTTCACTACCCATTTATATCTTTTCCGCCTTTCAGCCCGTACAGACTTGTTGCATGAGACTATGAGAGTTTGTACACCATGACCATGCATGTAAATATAAGCCAAAATTATCTAATTCGGAGTGAGTGTCCACTTGTCAGAGTAAGGACTTCATTTGTAGCTTTTTTTGACTCAAGACTTGTGATGCCTAATCCATAGATTAATTTACAAGTTGATCTTTTGGAGTACTTATTCCATTTTCTTTGTTAGCAAGTCCATCATGATTTCTACGTACACCGAGTGAAGCTATGGTCAGGGGCGGAAGGTAAGGTAATCTAGGGGTGGCTAAGCCACCTTCAATATTTTCAAATTTTTTTATTAAATATATAAAAATTGACTTGAAACTTGTATTTTATGTGTATTCAGCCTCCCCTATGATAATACAAAAAATTTAAAGGACATGAATGTAAGATGACATATCTTTTTATATGTCTAAATTTATAAAAATATATATATGAATATATTATTTTTTTATTTTGATAAACATGTTATTTTATTAGTGTTAGTTATTTATTTATTGTGTTTTTTTTTATGAAATTAAATAGTGAATATTTTATGTTATATAGATTTTAATTTTATTATTTTTTAAATATAGTGTTTATTCGGTTAGCCACCCCTATATTCAAAGTCGAGTTCCGCCCCTGGCTATGGTAATATGCATATCACAAAGTGGTTCGTATAGTGGACTTATATTTTCATTTTTTAGAATTCAAACAACCAATTTGAAAAATCACTTGATTTTTTAGAATTCAAACAATCAATTTTTTTTTTAAATATGTAAAAAATCACTTGATTTAAAATTCTGGAACATCAAAAACCAGCAATTTTTTATCTACATAAAAAATAATAAAAGAATCCTGAAAAATGTAAAACATTAGTCTCCAAGTAAATTTTCATACGGACATCATGTTTAACTGCTTAGCAGGAGCGGATCTACTGTAGCACAGGGGGGTCAGCTGCCCCCCGCTGGATTTTCAAAAATAGTGCTAAAAATTTGCTTTTCGGACCTCTACCCCTTCCTGGAATTCAAATTGCCCTGCTGTAGTCCATTCTGAAATTTTAATAGACGGAACGGAGCTCATATAAATTCTGAGAGAAACAAATTAGTGGAGCCCAAATATGCGCTGATCCCAAATAGCAAAAATTAGTTGAACCAAAATGTTGATTTTTTTTTCAAGTAATTTGGGATTTTTATTATATTGATTAGTATTTTTTTTGTTATGTTGAATTGTACCCGATAAGCTATTGGTTTTGAACCCAATAAGCTATTTGCATTCGATTATTGTCCCGTCTTGACAAAAATCCTGCATCTGCCCCTGCTGCTCATATCGACTGTATGAACTCTGAAAGTAGAGATATGGATCCATAGCACGGATCAATTCGTAATATGCATATTACCATAGCCTCACTCTTCTACACCTCTGAAAGCTTTTCCAGTATTTATCAATGCTGATTCAGGTACACATACAGCCATCCAGCTAGTATACAAAATTCATTTCATTTGAAAAGGCAGCACGTTAAGCCCTGCCTTCCACAAAGTGAAGTTTCTTGCTGTATCCTCCTGTCATGCGCTCTCCTGTGAAGGCAGTATTATGTAACATGGACTTACGAAAGACGAATTATTTTGCCAGACAATGGGCGCTCTCAAGAGGGCTTGGGGATCTGTTTTGCTTTCAATATTTCCCTGGATGATACCAGTTTAACTGTTGTAAGTTCACAAAGAGTGAAGGAACTACAAAACTCATAACGTAAATAAAATTTGGTTGGTACCAGTTTAACTTTTATAAATATTAGGAGTGAATGAACTAGTACTGCTCAAGGATGATAGGAACACTAATTTGGATGGTTAAAAAATTGGACAGAGCATGCAATTGCACTATAAGTCTATAAGGTTGCAGTTGAACAGGTCTAGCAATTACTTATCAGTAGTACCAGAGAACACTATCTGTCGCTTGTTTTAACTATTGCTGGTTAAATCAGCAAGACCACGACCCCAAACACACAGAGAAAGAACAATTGTACAAAGCACATGCCCATAATTTTGTTTCAAATATTAAAGACTTATATTAGTTTTGAACGTTAGAACAAACTTGTTTAAATGTACAAGCTACATGATATCTCCTACTCTAAATTACTTTTGTGCTTGCTTACAGCTGTAATCTGGAACTTCCTTTGTACACGACACATATAAATATAAGCCGTTCGGATTTTGCCGTGACCAAATGAGTGCAAAACTGATTTCTTGTGTTGCTCTTGCTCCATCCTGTATCCAATTTTTTTCAGAAAGTTAATAAAACAGTAATACAGCAGCAGAAGTTGGCTGTTTACAATGATTAAAAGATACTTACAGTATTGCCTCCTGCATTTCTCTAAAATCACAGGTACTTGCAATGGAAAGCCACGAGTGAAGTAGTAAACTGTTCACAAAATTTCCAATGCCCAAAATTTCTTTTATCTTCAGTGAGTTGTATTCTCTTTTGTTCCCTCCAAGCATGTACATTGGACTTTGTAACTAGATTGAATTTACATTGGCCTTAATTTGTAACTAGATTGAAACTTGTCGATATAGATGAGCCATACCATCACATATTTACAGGAACACCTATATGATACAAAACTTGGGTTTTGAAATCCAAAACCATTGACAAATGTTGCAATTATTTCCACTCATGTCGACGCAAAGTGATCAAACGAAACAGAGAACAATCCCTGAGATTGAGAACCGGGGAATACTGAAATTCTGATTGAATGCGAACTAGAATTTTTGTACACATCCAAGCACTCATCCCAATCATCATCACAAGTCAGTAGGACCCACTCGGACTCATCATCCAAGTACTTCAGGTCAAACAAACCAGGGTCCGCCAAACCAAACCGCTTAGCCACCTCTTGTTTCAGACCTTCAAAACCCATATCTGAGTGGAAGCGAAAAACCACCTTCTCTTCCCCATAAATCACTTTCACTTTAATAGAATCATGCTTATTATTCTGTTTCTCACTTGAAACTTCGCGGGTTATGGGTCTCAAAACGGGCGTGTTGTTTTCAACCAAATTTGCCCAAGTAGACAAAATCTTGTTCTCTTCCAAAGCAACTTCTTGTTTTAAAATGGGTGTGTTGTTCTCTTCCATATTTGTAATATTTAGAGGGTCCGTGCACATCGGATAGCTGAGACTGGAGGTTGAGCTCTGACTACAGGAGGAGGATGAGTTGGAGGCTGAGTTGCGACACGAAATATTACCATCTAGGATTTCCTTTTGCTTCTCTGCAGATGAGGAGGTACTTTCCTTTAAGTCCTTTTCAGACCAAACTGACTTGGTTATGTTGTCGTATAGAGAGCTGAGCTGCACTCCTCCTCCTGGCCCATGTACCGAGTCTATGACTATCTGGAGCTTCTGTAAGGAGTGGCTGACCTTCTTGATCTTGCGTGACGGCCACCGTGTGATCCCGTGTTGCCTACAAATCCTCTTCAGTGTTGTCGGGCATACTGAAACAAAATCATGGGAGATCCTCTGTTAGTTCTACTTATTAAAACAGTATATTATGCTTAGCACAATCTAATAACAATAAATGGTTTGCATTTCATCTGTCATGACAAAAATGATACTGCCAATGTTTGCAAAAGCTAATTATATAACCACAGAAGTACTGTGATATAGACGACTTGCAAAATGTGGCCACATGAAAGCTTCAGTCGAGAAACTAAGCCTTAATTCAGTTTGATCTTGCCAAGCTAGCTCTACAATAATTAAATCATACTTGATCTAAGACTTAATCTAATAAGTAATAACAACTGCATTTAACATTATTTATCCTCATCACGGAACCAAACACAAAATAACTTCACAAAACATGAGATGTAGAGAGAGTTTACGGGTTGAAGTTACTAGGAGACCAGTGATTACATAATGCAAATTTAAATGAAAAAAGAATCATACCTCCAAGGTTCTTAGCAGCATCCTTCAAGCTTCCTGCAAAATGCTTCCTCAACTCTTCTAAACTTACACTCTTTTCTACTTTTGTCCGCTTCTTCTCTGTTCCCCCATCACAATTCAAAAATCCAGGTTCGCCTATAACCTGGACCCCCAAATCGATCTCCTCTTTAACCGACAGATCCTTACCAAAAGCCAACTCGGAGAAGCTAATTTTATCACCACATGAATCCCAACCAGCCATGCCACTAAACACCTCCTGTGCATCCTTCAATGGACCCTCCGTTACACTTGTTCCAAATGAATCAGAACCGGCACTATAATTACCATAATTCCCCTCCTCTTCCATCTCCTTTTGTGTGACGCCTCGCAAGCCATGGCAAGCTTGTTGGATCGTCAGAGAGAGGGAATTAAGCATTGATCTCTGCAATTCCAGATTTGTGAAATCGACTGGTAGGAAAAACTCAAGCACAAAATCCACTCGTCCAGTGCTTATGTGTCTCAGCCGAACTGCCACCGCCCCATGTAGATTAAACAATTTTGCATGGTGTGCAAGTGGGTATTCAACTCTACTACAAGAGGTCACATCAGGAGAGAAGTATGGTTTGTTGGTCAGAAAAGCACGGCCTGCTACACCTTGTCCTTTTAAAAGGTGGTGGTCAGAGCATGATTGGTGGAAGGGCAGGAAGGTTTCATCCTGAATAAAGGATGCTGAATCGACAGTAGAGATGCAGCAGGCGTAATTCTCGTCTAAGTGACGGGGCCCATACTTGCCTTGTTGAATGCAAGGCATCCAGGTTTGAGCAAGGGGGAGGTTGTGAGTTTCACATACTGATCTTAAAACTGTTCGGATATCTGGTAAGGCCGACTGGTAAGAGGTGTCGGTTAACTGAAAAAGGAAATTAAAGTATGATGTTGAAAAAACTTGAACTTAGAACTAGGATTTCAGTACTTTTTTGATTAATTGTTTTAATTTGATCGTTTAATGCTTAATTGATACTCTTTAGGGATTCATTGCACTTAATTTAAGGTGAAATGCACTATACAGGCATAAATTTGGGCTAATTGCAAAGTTTCAGGTTAATTGAGGCATAATTTGGCATCAATTGCAAGATTGCCTATTAAGTATATGTTTATTTCTTGTGTTTTTCTATACAACTAGTATCCACTGGGATATTATTAAACAAAAGCAAACATTTCGCAATACCAAGATGTACCAGTACAGGGCAGTAAGGTAAAATTTTGAATATCTAGTGTGGTTGCAAGATACCTTTAACCATGGGACCATTTGAACTTCACTGCTTTTAAGATCAACTGCCTGGATAAAAATGTAATATGTTAAGAAAAAAATAAAATTAGACATGCGGAAGCTTGTAATTCAAATATTTAAATTAAGAAAAGGAACCTCCATCTAGAATTGTAGATCAAAATATGACAAAAATGACTTTATGCTTTTAAGAAAACTGGTCTAGCAAAAAGTAATATTTTTGTACTTAAAGAACAGATGATCATTATAAAAGAATAGGATAGAGAGAGGAAGAACACAAGCTACATAAACTCTTATTATTTTTTCTTAAAAAAAAAAGGCATAATATGCCTGTTTCACTGATACGAAACTGAAAATTATAGTCTAAATCATCTATGTTATCTACTGACTACCCTGATCCTATCAAAAGCCCATTGGAAATATCCTTTTAAATTAATGAAATATTACAAAATAAGGTTTGACGATAATAAAAAGAAAAAAGTTGAAGTACGCCTCCACCCCCCCCCCCCCCCCCCCCCCCCCCCCCCCTCCCTACAACCCCCGATTAAAAAATTATACAAAAACAATAAAAACGCCTCACGCACAAAAAAGAAAAATAGCTGAAGAAATGACAAGGCTAATATTTCCATCATGATTAAGTAAACAAGTCGCCAAAATTTGCCAGAAATAAAATAAATATGTTATATAAGATAACTAACTTTGAATCTACAAGCTAAGTATAACAAAAGTTTCTCTTAGACTTCAGTAAAAACATTTAATATTCTCCTAGAAAGCAAAGAAAAAAAAAATCCTGTAAATTTTTCTGTTTGCAACCTAAGACACACTGTAACTACACTAACGAAATCACAAGATAATTGTCAACTTCACACAAGAAAAGAATTGAAAAACAAACATAAAAATCACCAAAACTAAGTACTGTTGGCTACTATTTCTAGAAATTTGCTAAAATTTAGTCTATTTTCCACCAAAATTTCCTAAATGGGACAAAAGGAATTAACTCATATCAAATATGATACAAAATTCACAACAAATTCTCAAACAAAAGAAATTATCACAAGTACCTGAAGAGCATTGCAAATGCTCTCAATATCTGAACCATAATTAATTTTCCGTGTAGTCGTGACCAGCTCAATTACCCCCAAACAACTCTTATTTCCCCTTGCAAAAATTGGCAGAGCAATTGACCCCTTTATATCATAGGATCGCGCATGGCCGACTCTAGGATACTCAAATTCTCTAAACAGCCTCACATCTGGGGTCCACTCAGGCATGCGCCCGACAAAAACCCGGCCGGGTAACCCAAGTGCCTGTTCTGACCTCTCATCAGCCGAGAAATAGAAATCCTTTGAAACCAACCGGTATTTCGCAAGCCTCGACGAGCTTGAGTCGTGTGTGTACGGCTGACCGATAGTTGTGAGCACTTTTTGGTCACCAATTGTTGTGGGTACCCAAATTTGCACCAAGAGTTCACGGCCGGGCTGGGTTTCCATTATGTATTTCAAAGCACAAGACAGACGATCTCTTATGCTAGTGACCGGACCCGGCGATTGAGTAAAGGCTAATTGGTTTTGGTTTTGGTTTTGGGGTTGTTCATGAGGATCGTTTATGGTGTTGTCAAGGAATTCAATGGCAGGAGAGAGGCTTGGAAGTGGAAATGGGTTTGGGTCTGTGTCATCAAAACCCGACATGAGTTCATCTAACGGGTCAAAATCTGATATGATGTCTGGCATATCAGCCATGGTATTAATCGGAAATGGAGAGGTATACGTACCCGTATCTGCACTCCCACTAGCACTTCTTTCCATTGATGGATAGATATCTCGGTGCTGATTCATTCCATTATAAGATTTTACTGCAACAGAAACAGAGAATCATGAAAAAAGTTATAAGTAAGAATAATTAGGCAAAAAGGAAATGCATGTCAAGTCTTGCTGACATGAGAGAAACAGAGAGAATTTGAATCACAACTTTCGGTCAGAGAAGACACTAATCGAGCGTGCGCCATGTAAACACCAAAAGGCTCCAATTTTCCTCTTTGCAAGTGGTAGATACATCAAAATCAACGGGGAAAGGAACGCAACAAAAAAAAGGAGAGAAAGGAAGAAAAAAATGGCAATAAAGAAAGTAACAGGAAAACAAAAAAATACTAAAAAGAACCACCACTAATTCATGCAATGAACTCTGCACAAACAGAGGAGACCCCACCGTACAAAAAAGAAATTAAACAACAAATAAAAAGAAATAAAAGATTCACCTCTAGGAAAAAAATTATCTTTTCGCAGGATATTTTGCAAGAGAAATCACTGAATCAGAATCTCAAAACCCCACGCAACAGTTTCGTTAATGGAACAGTGAGCTTGAGGTCCCTCTCGATTTTCTAGTTTGATGCGCCTCACCGCCTCACCGCCTCTCTCTCTCTCTCTCTATTTCTCGTCTGTTTCTGGCCCCCAGTATTCATTCTCTTTCCACCTTGGTTTCTACTTAAATATGATGGAATCTCTCTTAATGCTTTGAAAATTCTTTCCCCATTTTAACCATCCACGAGTACCCCCAGATTTGTGCATGCATATCCTCCGCATTAAGTCAAAAGAGAATCTTTTGAATTAATATATCTCAACCGTCTGATTTTAAATGGAATAAATCTGGCTTTTGTTTATAACACAGAGGTTCTTTAATATTAGTGCTGATTTAATCAGCACAAATTTTAAAACAGTTCAGATGGTTGAGATACATCAGTGCAAAGGATACGAATTCCAAATTTGTGACCAAAGCCTAACAAAACCAGGTTTGAAACTTTATTTTTACATGTTTTTGTAATAAATATTTTGTTACAAAATTATTGGAACGGGTTTATTTAATCATTGTATGAGTGTAGTTTTTTTTTTTTTTTTTCCAATTCTCATTTTATGATTTATAACAATGCGGTTTAGGTCTTTTGCTGATGTGTAGGCCATAACAGATTTTTGTAGGTGTATTGTGTATTTTTTTTGTTGAAAACCTAACAACGAATAATACTAAAAATTTATTATAAATACGGTATGCTTAATAGAAAATAAATTATTTGATTTGTAAAACTAACATAACAATAACAAGATTAATAAAACATTAACTTGTGTTAAAAGATGTAACTATAAGAATGATAGATGCTATATATATGAGCAGAGGCGGAACTATGCATATTGAATGGGATCAATTGACTCTCATTTTTTTTTGTCAATTTTTTATATTTGTGCACAATTTTATATATAATTTAGAGTGAAAATGCTATAGTTATTGTAAAATTTTCTCTTGCAAATATTAAGAAAAAAATTATTCTCATTCACAACATAAATTTTTTGTATGATTGACTCTTATATCTCCTAGTTTGAAAGTTTGACTCAGTTCTGAGAGACGCTAATTAAAGTTTAATTGAAATATTATTTTCTTCAATCCTACATAATAAAATTAACGAACATCACATGTCTACAAAATGGGTAAATCCAATTGAATTTACACATCTAAGCAAGAAACTCAGCCCACTTAATCTGATTAAGTAAACAGAAAATAACTTAGATTAAAAAATGAAGTGGGTTTGCAGGGGTAAAACTGCAATTTAGCCCTGGTGGGTAATTAATATATTTTCTGAAGGGTAAAGTGTATAACAGATAGGAGAGCGGTCTGACTGACAAAAACGGTGGTAGGTTGTGTCTTGTACCACCTAATGGATATGCAAAAAGATTCTCTGTTTCTTTCGTTTGATTCAATGCATATGCACTCGCTTGTGTAGATTCTTTACTTGGGATCTTCTAGACTTTACTTACTTTGGGATCTACACCCTCTCAATTCCTGGATTGTTTACGCATACTGGACATTCAAGTAAGTTGCATCCAGAGTCGAATCAAAAAAAAAAAAAAAATTGCATCCAGAGAGGAATTAAAAAAAGGCCGTACCGTACAAAAGTTACCAATCCCACGTCACCTCAACTTATTCGTTGCTTTGGGAGCAGCCACGGTGTGGCGAGTCAATTTCATTTGATGCTGTTCAAGGGGTGACAACGAGTGGTTCGGTCTGAGTTAGACTCTAGCTCGGCTTGTTAGTTTTGAATTAAGTTACAGCCGAGCAAGTTGGACTTAAGATATCTGAAGTAAAATTTAAACTTGAACTCGTGACAAGTCAACTCGAACTAACTCGCGAGCTGACGAGCTAGCTCACAGGGTTTGACTGGATCTTGTTTTAACAAGAAAATAAATTATACAATTTTTTTGGATTGAGCTGAACCAAGCTAGATAGTATAAAATGCACAAATGTATACAAATTCACAAATTAATGCCTAGTCACGCTAGCTCGCAAGCAAGTTAGGTTCCAGCTTGAACTCATTAACTTTGGATTGAGCTAGTGATGAACTGGCTCGTTAATAGCATAGTCCAATAATGAACAAGCTGTTAGCGAGTGAGTCAAGTACGAGTCATAATCGATCCATGAACTACGAACTTTTTTGCCACCCCTCAGCTATTCCTTGATTAATGTTTAGTCTAGTCAATGTGAATATAAGAGATAATTGACTAAACCAAACATTAATCAGGAAAAATATAAAATGTACAAGCTAAATACTAAATTAAGTCCAAGGTGAACTATAAAGAGAACGTTATCTGAATACCTAAACTAAACACTGACAAGTAGCTCAAAATTTAACATTGAGTCATCACAAAATTCTTGTGCATTTTTATATTTAATTCATTGGACTACTTAAATAATTTTGAGTTGCTCAAGTATTTATTTTGTATCTTAACATTTATTGTGCCTTGATATTTAATTCACGGGAGCTTATTCAAAGGGGCTGAGTGGTAAAGGAAAATGTTGATTGACATAAAAAGGCTAACTACTGTTTTTTTTTTTTTTCTACAATAAAAGAAAACGATATATATATTTTTATCCTTAACTAAAGAAATGATTGCTTCTAAAAGGAGATGACATGGACATTCATAGCTCCAAATTCTTGGGACCGCATGAATGGAGCCGAAATAGGAGTCAATGGTATCTTGTATTCTTGTGACGTGTACACTAATGTCAAAATGAATCACTGCTTAATTAAAATAAATAAAATTGAAAGATTCGTGTCCGGCTACTAGATGAGGTTCTTATGTCATGTAAATTAATTAAGAGTAGTAAACGCAAGATATTTTTAGAAAAAAATAATCAATTTTTTTGTCTCTCTTTCATTTAACAATGTATAGGCAGATTTTTTTTTTTTCGTTCGGATGAAACGGATCTACAGTGACTTTAGCTCCATTGAAATCTTGTTTAATTTTCTCTCTTAAGTCCCTGTTTGATAACAGCTTTAACTTTTTTTTTTTTATATAAATAGTAAAAATCAGTTCAAAATTTCCACAACTCATTTCTTTGAGCCCGCTGAACAAGGCCTTACAGACTAAATGATGCCGGAATGTTATGACTGGAGGATAGTAAAAATATATTTCGGTTATAAATATTCTTGATAATTATTTAAAGTTAAGTGACAATTAAGCGTACAATATTGTTGAGCATGATATTATATTATATAGATAAAAAAGTTAATGGTAATAATAAACTATAAAATAAATATTTAGTTAAATATACAATATTGAAGAACTTGCCATTAATTGAGAAGTAGGACTCCATCTATTTTTTTTATTTTAGCAAAATTGTCTGTTGCAATATAATATTAGTGTGACATTTTTCGCGATCTTTCTTAATATAAATAATTGATGTAATGTTAATATGTTAACAACTATAATGAGAAATATAATTTATAACAATCAATGCTTCTGAAATTTAATTGTAGGATGATAAAATATATGTATTCTTTTCCTTTTATAATCCCAAAATAATAACTCTTTCAGGCAAGAACACCTTAACTTCTAACTCTTAATAGATTGTTTGCTACCAATGTTGCAACAGTAAAATGATATTTTAAATAGTGATTATATTTGATTTTTAATTTTATTATTGCGTTATTATATCAACAATTAAATTTTGATTCCGTGCAATGATTGATTTAGTTGAGTTATAATAAATGTTTGATAAAATACATTTAGGAAAATAACTCATGACTCAAACTTGTTTCAGATTCGACACAAACCTAACTCATTCTCAAACAACTTATGAGTATCTATCTACTCAAATTTAAAATACAAGACCCAAAGGTTCGCTATTAAACTAGATTCAAATTAAGATTTAAACTCCACCTGGTTTGAAACTAAACAAGTATATGAATTAAAATTCGGAATCAAGCACTTTTAGAACCTCTAATTACATTATGGATGTTCAAATATTGCCTTTTATTTAGGTAACTTTTATTTAAGATTAAATCTGTTATATAATAAGCTGTAAATTTCTTATTAGAATAAGTCTTGCATATTTTTTTGGGTCTTGACGTATGCCTGTAAATTTTAAGATAGTGATTTATATAGCATTTAAGTTTGTGTTTATGTGACTTTTTTCTTGTGGAAATTAATGTTCATAACAGTAACTGTGCTTTCTATCCGTTCATTTTATTGATTTGACTCGTTACAACTAGAGTAACATGGTTTCATATACTGTGACCAACAAAAAAATAATAATAATGGCTAATGAATAGGCAACACGTGGAATCACCACTTATCTTTCACTCTCTTCCGGATGATCGGTGGGTCCAACCACATACCTTTCAATATTCTAATCTTCTGCATTTAGAAAGATGGATAAATATTTGTTCTAATTCAAATTTATTATTTAAAGGATAGAAAAAGAATTTCTTAATTTTAATAAGCAGCTCCAATTGAAAATTTCTCTCACTTCGGCACTGGCCAAGCCTAAAACGCTCTGTTAATATCCGCACAAAGCATAAAACCGCTGGAAAAACCTTGCTACAGCAATTACCACAGCGTGCCGCCACAGAAAACCGGGAGTCAATTAGTGTCATGGGTTTAAATGGAGTTGATTAATGATAAATTACTTCTTTTCACGTGATAATGGTGGTCCAAAAAGGCACTACTAGTTTGTTTAAAGATTCTGTGGAATCAGCAAAAGAGAAAAAAATTAGAAAAAAATTAGAAAAAAAAAGGTATTGGGTCCGGAATCGGAGGCATTAGGCAATGATGCAAGGAAGTGGGTTGACTACTTCAAGTACAAATTATTGGTTCTTTTTTTTCCAGAAACCCTAAATGGTAATGTATGTAGTGTATATTTAAATTTTATGATATATTCATTTCTTACTATAAATATAATTAAAATATGAAATATATAGATATATGTTCAATTTTTAGATGCAGCGTGCATTAAATTTGACTCAATTTATATTTTAATTTATCATTATTGTAAAACTATTAAAAGTTTAAAACTGATGTAATGTATTTTTTTTTTAAATATTTGATGAAAGATAAAAGATTTTTTAAATCAGCTCAAATTTGATACACGCCCTATTTAATTAATAAAAAAAAACAGATCTACAGTTTTAATTTTTAATTTAAATAACATTGTTTTTATTGCATGTCATATATGAGTTGTATTATATGTAGATACAATTACCCAACCCCCAAAATATCTTAATTTACAAAAAAATCACCACATATAGTTGTGTCACCAGAATAGGAACAATTACATGCATTGATCTAATTAATTGGTTCAGATAAAACTAAGTATAATCTTCCCTTGAAAGATTTAAAAAATTTATAAACCATATCCATAGCTGTACTTATTGAACGCGTCTTCATACATAGATAAGTTGATTGATGCAAACTAATTAAGTCTAGATCAACACCTGTTCTTCAATGATAAGTTGATTTCAGATTCCAGAATTTTAACTAATTTAAGTTATCATGTATGTGATCTGTTGGTGCAAATTAATGCTATTGTTGAGAGCAAATTTATTGGTATTTCATAATTCTATACATGTATACGTATATACTATATAGGCATATAGGCCTTCAAGCTGTCACCTAGTGTGAAGTCAGTTCACATGACACTTATTTAATCACACTATTGGTGAGTCATGAATATAGACAAATTTTAACCGGTTAGCATCTATGTATACGTATATATGATAAAGACAATTCGTATAATTTTCTCTCTTCATTTATTAGATATAAGCGCAGCGGCCATTTTTATTAATAACCCAAAAAAAAATATTTTTTACCAAAATAACCACAAAATCTGAGTTTTTTCAAATATAACCAAACCGCCAGGATCCCTGGCGGTCTGCTATTTTTTTTTTTTTTTTTTAGAAATCTGATTTTTTATGCAGACCAGACCGCTGGTATCCCTGGCGGTCCACTAGCTGTCTTACATGTTTTCTCTCTCCAGCACGCACTGTATTCATTTGTTAAACCACAGAGAAGAAAGAGAGAGTGATTTTGGCGATTTTGAAGCGATTTTAGGCGATTTAGAGGCGATTGCTACAGGTATTTTATTTTTTTATTTAATTATTTTCTATTTAATTTTTAATTAATAATTATTATACCCGCAGTCTGTAAATACTATAAATTAGTCTTTAATTAATATTATAATTAACTTTTAAATTGAAAAAAAGAATGAATCTATTATACTATAATTCTTATGAATTTTTTTTTTAAATGTAGTTTGTGAAGGAAAAAATGCTGGTTGCACTATACGTGGGCGGTAAGCTAACTAAGGGTGTAGATGGCGTGTATTACTCGAAAGATGCCTCATTCGGCTTGCAGGTTAATGAAAGAACCACATTTATTGAACTTAAGCAACTAGTATACGAAAAGACTGGTGTAAACCCCAACCGGTATGACTTAGATTTGGCTACCCGAATTGACACACAACGGGCTGGAGGGGTAGACCTTACTTTGTGAGTTTTCCTATAACAGATGAGGAGTTGTGGAAGGCTGTGTACCAACAATTTGAGTCTAGGGGGGTCGCGATGATAGAGTTATATTCCAGGAGGGTTCCCCAGGCTGGGGCTAGACCTTTTAGTGCGGCTGGGGCTGGACCTTCTAGGGCTCCCCCTGCTGGACCTTCAGGTTATGACAATTCGGCTTATGACAGCCAGGGGTACCACCACTCTCCTCATGACAGCCAGGGGTACCACCATTCCCCTCATGATAACCAGGGGTACCACAGTCCCTGTTATGACAACCCAGGGTACCATAACTCCCGTGAGTTTACTGAAGTTGTACCCCCACCACCACCACCCAGACAAACACCCATAATCCCTACATTTTCAGCTATACCAGAGTCAGTACCAATACAGTTATCCGTTAATCGAAATGATACTAATATTGATGTTGATGCTATTGATGCCATACCGGAAAGAGAAATGGAAACTGGAGATGAATACCAAGGAATTTGGGAATCTGATGACTTATCAGATGGTGATGCAAATGTACCAGGTTTGTCCAGGAAAGAAAAATTCTCAATCAGGGGTCGGGGGAATAGGCATCCTGTCACCACATTCAACGATACCACAGCTTTTGAAGAGGCTGACATTAGTTTCTTTGGTCCTCCTGTTGTATACAATCGTGAACTTGCCCCAGGGCAAGTCTATACCAACATAGATGAACTTATAAAGAAAATCCATGAGACTCATGTTCACGGCAAATGGGAATGTATATTAGAAAGAAGGGAATCAAAAAGATTGGTTGTGATATGCAAAAATGCCCCTCGTTGCGAGTTTCGCCTTTATGCAACCCATGCGGGTTCGGGGGAAGCATGGATAATTAAAAAGTGTGAACCACCTCATACATGCAAGTCTGCGTCCACAAGGACAGACCATTCAAATCTGACAGCATCACTAATTGCCGATGCAATTGAGGCAGACATTAAGTTGGACCCATCGATGAGCATCAAGGCGGTGGCTATGGCCGTCATACACAAATACATACATGTAATCCCAAAATATAACAGGTTGTGGAGAGGTCGTGAACTTGCGATTTGCAGAATATTCGGTAGTTGGAAGGATTCATACGAATATCTGGCACCATTGCTCCAGGCTATGACAAGTACAAATCCCGGCACTGTATTTCAGCGGTGGCATGGCCCCATTTATGACAAGAATGGAGTACTAATAGAGGGAGTTCAACAATTCAAGGGCATAGCATGGGCTTTTGGTCCTTGTATCCAAGCTGTGCCATTCATCAGACCCGTTATCAGCATTGATGCATGCTTCATGTCTGGCCATTACGAGGGGAGGCTACTGATAGCATGTGCATATGATGCTGAGAACCAGTTGTTGCCTTTGGCGTTTGCAATTGTTCAGAAAGAGGATGGTGAGAACTGGGGATTCTTTATGCAGTTTTTAAGAAGACGGGTGGTTGGGCCAACAAAGTTTTTCTCTGTAATATCAGACCAGCACAAAGGAATAAAATATGTTTTTGATCATGAAGAATACGGTTGGTCAACACACACTGGCGAGTGTGTGCACAGGTTGTGTATGCAACACGTTGCAGAGAACCTTAGCAAGGCAACCTGACACGATACATGGGTCCTAGAAACATTCAGACGTAATTGCAAAAAAAAGAAGTCGAGAAGGGTGGAAGAGATGAGTAGAGAATTTGCAAATGTATGTGTTTGTTAATTGTTTATATGTCTTATTGTACTTTATGGACATATTTTTATTTTAATTGTTTACTTATATTATTTTATTTCCTTATTTATATGTAGTATATGCCGAAAGCAAATCTCTACTTAATGAAGGTGGGCAAAAATAATCCCAGAGATGTCCAAGAGCCACCAGCATACGAGAAAATATATCAAGCACGTGATGGAGGTTACCGTTGGGGAATTATGACCACCAACGGTTCTAAATCGCTGAATGCAGTCTTCAAGGAGAGCCGGACGTTGCCTGTGGCTGCAGTTGTAGAAGACACTTTCTACAAGTTAAATACTTGGTTTCAGGAACGGCGTGCTAAGGCCGCAGAATTAATAAGGATGAACCAGTCATTTTCAACAAGGGTGGAGGAGAAACTAAGAAAACACAGGAACAAAGGTGCAACTATGACCGTGATCCTGATGGGTAATGATGGTACAGAATTCGAAGTGCACAATCCAAATGAGTACGTTCCTTCCAGCCGTAGACCAGATGGCACTATGGAGTTTGTGAAAAGGGCTTTCAAGTACGTAGTGCAATTCTGAGAGGCAAGAGAGGTGACCTGTACATGCCAAGGACCCCAACTAACACACATACCTTGTAGTCACATGATGGCGGTATGCCGAGTGAGAAACTTCTGCGAGGATCACTATGTCGCTGATATGTATCGTACTGATTACCTTGCTTCTACTTGGGGTGGATCTTTCCATTCTTATCCCAACCAGCATGAGTGGCCTGCGTATGTCGGTGATAGAATACTCCCTTTAGAAGGATGGATAAGGAAGGGGAGGAGGAGACACAAACGTGCTATAATGACCATGGACGAGATGGGTGGTAGGAGGCCATCGGGAAATCAGGCTCGCCGTTCCGTTTCTGACAGGTGCAGGGCAGGTATGTAGCATTTTTCGGAATTAATTTATGATTTTATTATATTAATAACTGAATTATGTTGTTATGTTCAGATGCCATAAACGAACACAATGAAAGAAAAAATGCGAGAGTTGTTGCTGAAGCAACTGATAGAACACAACCACCTCTTGCGACCCAATCATCTAGTAGCCAAGGGTCTACAAGTACTGCCGCACCTGCAGCTGGCACCAAAAAATCTTCTCGTCTATTGGGTTTATTCCGACGTCGTGAAAGATGAACTTATTATTTTGCTTGGGTGAACTTATTCTGTTTGGTTTGAACTAAGTTATGAATATTGGTGAACTTCTATTGTATCATTGAACTTTAATTGTATTCGTGAACTTTACTTGTTAGACTACTTTAGAACTACAGTTATGTTAAACTCAGGATTTTGGGTTATTTTGATAAAAATATTTTTTTTTTGGTTATTAATAAAAATGACCGGTATGTATGTATGTATATATGTATATATTATACATATAATATAAAAATCGAAAAAAAAAGACCAACATAAAGGCCAAGTCCTTAATTTTTTGACAAATATCCCAAATACCATAAACAAAAAAAAACTAAAACTTCACAAATGAAAATATTAAGAAAAAAAAAAATAGCAAACCGCCAGCAACCCTGGCGGTTTGGTTATATTTGAAAAAACTCATATTTTGTAATTATTTTGGTAAAAAACATTTTTTTTGGGTTATTAATAAAAATGGCCGTAAGCGCAGCTGATTCAGTGGGCCGACACTTTATTTCCTTCCAACAATGAATTTGTTTTAGTAGAATTAGAGTGTTCTTAAGTTAACTTAAAACTTAGCAAATTAATTTGAAAGATGGTTTTAAATAGCACACTATAGTAACGCTATAATATTTTTGAATTATAAATTAAAGCTATGGTGCTATAGCGTGCTATAGTAGACCAATAGTAGCATAGTGTTATTTTTTTATTGTTATGCTATTTTAAACGATAAATTAAAATTATTAAAATCAATTTACTTTACGAGAAAAATATTTACATACAAAACGTATAATCTTTAAATTAATTTAGTATACGTGAAGTCGTAAAAATGATTTATCATTTAATTTTAGTTTTAATATATTTAATTATGTTTCATTATTTTTTAATTGTTTAACTTTGTACTAAATTAATTCAAAAATTTATAAATTTTATATGTTAACACATCTTTTTTAAAGTAGATCGATTTCAACCGTTTGAATCCGTCCTTTAAAATCAATATGCTAGATTTTAGAATTAAGCTCATAATTTTTTTTTATGATCATAAAAACACCATAGCTAGTTCTACTCTAAAAAAAATTATTTTCATTGAAAACTGATGTTCTTGGTTTAATTTGTTTCAAAGCATTCAGTCTCCATCCATTAACAGCTATTGGTTCCAGTTGGCGAACATCACTTGGTTGACTACTTAGTGGTATATTTGCATTTCACACACAACAACTATTTTTCAATATTATTTTTCATAGCTTGCGTTTAGAAGGGTGCCTTTCCAGCTCCATTTATTGGATTCTTTTAGCAGGATTAATTAAAGATCAAATTAACCAAAATAGTTAGTACAATAACAAATTTGTAATTTGAAAATAATTCCACAAACTCTAACTTGCTAGATTTGTATATAATATAGATATTATTTAAAATATATCGTTATTTTACAATATTTAAAATTAAATTAATTGCATCAAATTTGCAATTTGTTTGCCTACTAGTCAGATAAAACATATTTTTGTAACAATGAAAGACCATAAAATAGCACTTGTCCCCATATCATGTTAATCATTTGAGCAGATTAATATTTCTTTGATAGCAATTTTGCTTGTTTGACCATAAAATATAGCATGATATATTACACTATCAATTAAATAATATTTAAATTCACAAACCATTTTTTTTTTTTACTTTTTGGTTGAAGTCTAAATAGTACTTAAAATTTCACCATATTTATTAATTTTGCTTTATGAATGGATGTATAAAAATGAAATAATCATCAGATTGAATGAGACGAGTTTAATTTGAACATATATATAATATATACGCATTTCTAATGGCCATAACTTTGTTGATAGATCTACAAACTTAATTATAAGCTGATGTTTCAAAATATCTCGTTTGATTGTGTTTATTAGATTTTGTTAATAAAATAATATTTAGAATTGATTCCGAATCAAAATGTGCCAGTCATGGTCAAGCTAACACAATCCTTTTGCAAAAAAATATATCAAAAAATTCAAAAATCGAATCGAATAATTCACTATTAAATAGGATAGATGGATGATTTTGCATATCTTCATTTTCTCTCCTTCTACAGCGTTGTTTAATTATGAATCATTACTTAATTGCCAAATTGAGGTGAGCATATTAGAAAAAGGAAGACTGTTGTATTGCTCCCATGATTTGACAATTTTACCCCTTTACCTATTACATTAAAGGTGTTCATGACAATAAAAGGAAATTCAACAATGAAATGTACACAGAGAACACTAAAACAATTTATCTGTAAAACTAGGGTGTTCTTAAGCTCACCAAGTTGTTTGGTGAGCTTAACTCCAAAATATATTATATTTATTTCAAACAACAAATTTAAACGGTTGAAATCCATCTACTTCACAAAGATGAATTTATATGCAAAGATTTTAAGTTTTCAAATTATTTTAGTATAAAGTCAAGCGGTCAAAATTAGATGGTTTATAAATTAATTTTAATGCATTCATTTTTTGACCACTTAACTTTATACAAAATTAATTCAAAATTCTAAAAACTTTACATATAAATTCATCACTCGTGAAGTAAATCGGTTTTAACAGTTTGGATTTATTATTTGAAGCCAATCTAATAGATTTTGGAGTTAAGCTCACCAAACACCCTTTTTTTTTTGAAAATTTTCGCAGAAGCTGCGAAGTCGTGAGGGAAAATCGAACTCTCGACCTTTGGGTATAACTCTAAGACTTATTCTTAGCCAATTATGCTACCTCCCCTTTCTCAACTCATCAAACACCTTAGTGAACTTAAGAACACCCTTGTTCTACTCCCATAATAATACTCAGGACCATGTATTTTTAAAATTTAATATACATGGCACTATGGCATTTACTATTTTATCACTAGGACTGAGAGCATGTTTGAAAACCTAAAATATTACGTATAATTATCCGTATTCATATCCACTTTCGAATCAAAGTCTTATCTGTATTTGTATCC
This sequence comes from Carex pumila, assembly GCA_033356055.1. NCBI lineage: Eukaryota > Viridiplantae > Streptophyta > Magnoliopsida > Poales > Cyperaceae > Carex > Carex pumila. The sequence continues at coordinate 189,011 of JARJHM010000548.1, read as the reverse complement.
GTATTCACAAATTATTCGTATTCAAATATTCGAATATGTAAAAATTCAAATACAAATCGATACATACTATAATATCCGATCTATTTGCATCCCTTAATAGCATCTCTATCTCTGAACTTTATAGATTTCTAATCTAATGTGGCGATTTTTATTCTAATTTCAGAGATGTATTTTAATTTCTTATTTAAAAATTATCGAACAAATCTTCTTATTAAGAAACTATTTATAAACACCATACTAGATGATTCACTCAAATTATTTAGAATACATAATTTTTAATATAACGTGGCTAAATTGAAACTCTAAAATTGATTTTTAAAGTGAAATTTTTTAAAAAATTTAGCAATTTTAATTTTTAAAAAGTAATTAACAGTTATTTGAAAATTTATTTAAATTACTGAAATAGAAATGCTCTACAAAACTTCAAAGAAACTTTCTTATCATTACCTTTATAAGCATATGTAATAATTCTTCCAAATTAACTCTTTTCAAATACCGATTCCAAATTAAATTCAACTTGAGCCGCAGAAGTTAACAAATTTAACCATCAAATTATAAATAAGATTTTGATTAGATTGCATCGTCCAGCTGGCAGAAGCTTTGAATAAGACCGTATGCAAAATCCTTGGGACATGCTCCCTACCATTTTGCACGAACCACAACACATCTCAATTTCTTTCTTTGTCAAAAAAAAAAAAAAAATTAAGCACGGATTAAACAAAAAAAAAAAATATAGCCAAACCAAGTCTGCAAAACAGCACATCCGTTTCTGGAACTATTGGAACTTTTTTTTGTTTATCCAAAACAGCACATCCATTTCTGGAACTATTGGGAATCTTTTTGTCTATCCTGTTTAATTATTTAACAACTCTTACGTATATTTTTTGAACTCATCCGATCATATGTAAACTTAAGCGCGTGCATCTGTGTGCGGATTAAAATATGTGTGCTGCCTATCAGATACAAATGCATTGAAACAATATCTTAGACTGACACATCGGGCCCCTGTTATATGGTTTACAAACTAGGATTGGATTTTGTGTAAAGAGTTTTGAACAAAGTCTCATTCAAAACTAAGCTTAAACGTCTGATTTATATTGAGATTCGTACAAGTATATTTAAAACTTGATAAATTTAAATAGCTCTTTGAATCTAAATGTTTGTACGAATTTTGATGCAAATCGGACGGTTTAAGTTTGACTTTGGATGAGACTTTGACCAAAACCGTTTGAACAAAGTCCCCACCCTTACAAACTATATGTAAGCCATAGCCCGTAAGCGTAGTCGTTTTTTGTTAACACATACACATGAGCGGATCTTAGTCTACTCCAAATAATGCTAAACTATCCTCATAATTCTATTTTTTTTAAAATTTAGTGTATTATATATAATTTAATTTAATTTTCTTCTTCCTCAAGTTTTTATACAGTTAAACCTCCTTTATAAAATATCACGTTATGATTGTGAGAAAACTTGATTTCAAATCCTACCTACTATATTATATATTTTTACATTTAATTTTCCAGTCCCCTCCTCTGAATTTTCTAGTTCTGTACTTGCACATGCATTCAAAAATTTACACATTCAGACTTAGATAAAAATATAAATGATGGATAGGAAGGCACGAATGTATAGATTCACATATATTTTTAACTTCATGCATTCAGGAAATAAGTATAGAGTTATTAAATAGTTGCAAATTATTGTTGATTTTATATTATGACTTGTGAAGAATGCTATGATAAACACATTTTGTAAAAGTAAATTTATTAACTATTTTAACCGTCCAAATCAAGCAAGGGTACATATGGACTTTATTTTAAAGAGTAGTTTTTTTTTATTTTAAAAAGAAAATATTCACTAAGCTTGATGTGCACTAGGCTTGATAGACCTTGTTGTAGCACTCATTTTTTTCTTTCCTTTTTATCTTTATTTTTTAGCATATTTATAAATAAATATTGTAAAAAAATGACATCATTGGTGTCCTGATTAATGGAATCTAGAAGCTTGATCTCTACATTTTTTCTTAAAAAAAAACATGAATTCGTAGATAAATTCCAATTATATTAATTATTATTTTTGAGAAAATTTCAATAACATGACATAACCATTCAATTAAATAAGTATTATAAAAAAATTAACCTAATGCTATTTTCAACTTTATTACGTTTCATTCCCCTGTTTTAAGTAATTCTCCTTAGTTAATTGTCCCAGCCGGCACAATAACATAACCAAATTTATAGAAATATATCTCACTTGCAAGTTGTAAGAGCAACAAACTGAGGAAAAAAAACAAAACTTCAACACTTTTTCAAGCAATTTTTGTAGTCAGATTTATTCTGACTTTATGATAAAATTATGTTGATATCATAGTTCTATATTTAATCAGAGTTTGGTGTACTGTACCAAATTTTCTATTTGTTATTGATTTGGAAAAATCATAGTTGCCAAGTGCCAACTGTTCCTTTTTTTATTTTATTTTTTTTGGTTTAATCCAAAAGACTTCATGCTGGGAAAGAGAAATAAGTGTTGCTTATTGGGAGACAAAGGCTAGGGAAAGCACGCCTTGCCTGAGCAAGCGACACATGACAATTGGTAATTAAAAAGGATAATATAAACCAAGTTGTGATTAATTTTACATGACTTATTGAAGATTGGTTGAATGATTAGACCTAGCACAATTACTCTAAAAAGAAATGAAAGATTGCAGCTAATTCAATATTTAAATATCGAACATATATATATACATAGCATGTTACATTGTGTTTTTAATTGTACCCGTCAAGCAGAAAGCATTATTTATTGATTTATTATTCATATATTTTACCCCCGATTGACAGACAGGTTGCTTTGCTTGGCATCTTTGAGTCCATCTTTGAATCGCCTTTCAATATGAAATTTGGCCAAACAAATTGCACGTATGCTCTGTGTACTGTACGCACAACCAAATATAAAAGGATAACTTAGTGCAATCCGTAATTGTGGTGTAAAAACTTGTCTGCAATATATCAAGTGGCGACATTCTTGGTAACTTATTTAGAATGTGGGTCTCTATATATATATGTGAGGGAGGTGTAATTTTATAGCTATCTTTGACAATCTAACAAGTGGCAGAGCTATATTGAACTAGGAGTATATTTATCCCTTAATTTTGAAAATTAGGTTTAGATCTATGTATAATCGGACTAATGTTTACTCTTGAATTTTTTTTTTCTACTTCTAAGGAGACAACTCACAGTCTAAATTGGTTAATTCACGGTACTTTGCAGTCCATTAGTCGTACTGGTAATTGTTTTTGTCTACTTCTGATAAAATTCTGGCTACACCTCTGAATATGATAATAATTTTTATTTTCAAACATAAAATAGTCGATCTGAAATGTTGTACTTGATTTCCATATGAAAATGCCTTTGGAGATCAAATTTTATATTTTAGAATTTATTAATTATTTTTTAGATAAGTAAAAAATCATTTAATCTAAAAATTATGGACCATCTCATGTAGTGATTTTCTATCTATTTAAAAAATAAGAAATTTTAATTTTCTATCTATTTAAAAAATAAGAAATTTTAAAATATATAAAATTTGATCTCCAAATATATTTTTATATGGAGATAATGCATAATGGTTCGGATTGGCTGTTTTAACTTTGAAAATAAAAATATACATCCATAGCATGAGTCAATCCATAATATGCATATCATAGCTTCACTCAATTTTTAAAATTATCTTGCTTATAATTTTTAAAATTAATTTGAAGTAAAGTGGAAATAAGTAAATATAACTATGTTATTTTACATGTAGAAATTGGAGTCTTAGTCATCATCCTATCTTCCGAGCATTGCCCAAGAAAAGTATTCTTATCCACAATAGTTTTTGACTTTTCTCCTACATTTCAGCACTTGGTCCATTCTACTGTTTTGCTCCGTCTGAGCAATATTGTTTTCAGCCGAAATTTTTGTTTATAGCACAAAAAAAAATAATAATAAGTAAATCAATCTGCAACTCATTTATAAAATTTTTATATTTATTCGGGCCGCACAGCAAACCTGCGGTCCATTTATGAAGGATTACAGATTATTTTAGAGATCCCCCAAAAGTACAAAAAATGCACTGCAATATTGAGTATATTTAAGTTTTGGAAACCTCTAAATTAATATGTGATCTCCGATAAATGGGCCATAAATTGGTTGTGCGGTCTGGGCAAATGTGAAAATCTCAAAATCTAGAGTGTTTAATTTAATTTTTTTATTTTTATTATGGTATTTAAAAAAAATCGGTGTTTTCAGTTCATACCCCACTAAAGAGTCTACTGTATATGTCGTTGTATGTTGATCTAATTTGTGTTAATTTGGACATTGTTAACATTTGACATAAAAAAAAAATTTAGTTAACACAAACAATATGTGACATTACATATTACTGATGAGTGCAAAACGAATGTACAATTAGATTAGGATTTTGCTTAAATAATAAAAAAAAATCTCCATTTTACGTTATTTTAGTGATAAATTAATCAGAATATTGTCGTAGTTTGGGTTTAAATTTAATGTAAATATGAAGAAACGAAGGAATTTTGAAGAAGAAAATGTCTATGAAAAGAAGTGAATAACAAGACAGACTTGATTGTTGCGGACGGCTATATAACACACTTCCAGGTTGTAGCTAGGGGCGACCTACATGGTTCGGGATCTATCAGTTTTGATTGACTTTGATCTCTTTTGAAAAAAAAAAAAAAATTCTGAATGTTTAATTTGTAATTCGGGTTAAATTTAGTGTTAAAATCAAATAAATTCTTAAATTATAAGTTAGAGCATTAGAAATTACAAGTTAGAGCATTGGAAAGTATAAGTTAAAACATTTTTTTTTTTATTGAGTATCTAATTAGTTAATGAGTTTAAATTCGATTTGATTTTTTTTTTGTCCTCTGGTGAAAATCCTGAATCCGCCTCTGATCATAGCAAAGAGGAATATATGCACAAGATGGAGAGAATCAGCTAATTAACAAGAGCACATCTGTCACACTCCGCGGCCACGAGACGTAACAGTCTCCCGCCGTAAGCATACAACACCGTGTATACTTACAAGGCTATTCAAACTTTACTCAACAATTCAACACCAAACAATATAAACTAAGTTTATATATATACACAAATCAGAGTACACAGTCAGGTTAGGATATAAAACAACAAAATTATCTCATGCGGATACTAACCATGAGGCCTACCCTAAAACTATACACCAAAATATATCTAGGGTCATGAGATGGTAAGCTACTATGGCCTATTACTCGCGTGCCTCTCCGGAATCTGTCGCACCAGTACCTGTAATATAACCCAAAGGGTGGGGGTGAGAATAAATTCTCAGTGCGAATTTGCCACAATTAGATTATTGGACTTGCAATCAAACTCCATTTTCAAAAATGAAACCCAAACAATAACAATGCAAACAGATACATATGTAATCATAAATAACAGAATGCCACTACTCGACAACAATTTATCAACCTGAAACACAGTTTATGGAATTTTCAATATGGATTTCAAAACACGACATAAATTTTGGCTTAACTTGACTCATTAGGGCTTGTAGCAACTACAGATGTTCTTTCGAGCTGGACCGTTATCAAACCCACATCTGTAGGGTTACAGACGCCTACAGATGGCCAACCAAGCAGGACCCTTTATCTGACACCCATCTGTAGCTGTTTGGCTTAACCATTTTCTAAGGTCCGGTTAAAAGTCACCTATACAGGTCAACTCGACAAAAATGCAACTACACGGAATCAAAGTTACATATACAGGTCAACTTTGCAATTTCATTCAAATCGAATCACAATCAGCTATTAGCCTTGCACAATTCATTAAACAGGTCAACGGATAGGTCACCGTCACCTTATCCAGCCACCTAAACAGGTCGGTCTGGCAAATTCATCACAGGTCAACGCATAAGTCAGCAGCATCACCTCATCCAGCCGCCTAAACAGGTCGGTCTGGCAAAGTCATCACAGGTCAACGCATAAGTCAGCAGCGTCACCTCATCCAGCCGCCTAAACAGGTTGGTCTGGCAAATTCATCATAGGTCAACGCATAAGTCAGCAGCGTCACCTCATCCAGCCGCCTAAACAGGTCGGTCTGGCAAATTCATAAACACAGGACAACGGATAGGTCACCGTTACCTTATTCAGCCACCTAAACAGGTCGACCTGGCAGATTCATTCGCATCAAGAACAATTAATAGAACTAATCAATTAATAACCATACCAACATGCCAATTAACCTTAACCAAACAATCCAAATCATTCTAATTTATGCAAGAATCAATATGCAGCATGAATTCCAAAATATGCGACAATTAAGCATTCAACATGACAAACGAATAAACAGTTTAATTCCTGAAAATAAAGTATCAAACAAGTCCAAGAATCCCGCACCTGTTTAAGACCAGCGTACTGCTTAGCTACGGATCGGGCGTCTCGAACTGCCTTGGTAAGTCTTGCTCAACCGAGCCTACACCTATATTAACGTTTACTTGGTTTAATTCGGGTTTAGTGGTCTATACGTTTACTTAGGGTTTGTACAGTCCTAAATCAATTCTTATGTTTTGGTATCGATTCTTTTCGGTTCCTTCTTTCTTATTAAAAATCTCATATAACAGTTCACAATTGCACCTAGGCCCTCTAGCCATATACCATTTCACTTTGGTAACAATCAATCACCGTTTCACTACTTTGGTTCTCGGATCAATTCAATTTACCGATTTGTTAAACCCTAATTTGGTCAAAACCTCAATTTAACTGTTAAACGTTTTAAAAATTCAAGATCAGGAAGCAACCCTACCGATTACAAGTCTAATTGGTCGGGTTAAACAAATCAAATCACGATTATGCCAACTTTTAGTTTTGGCACGAAACCCTAGAAATCCAAAATCAACAAATCGAAAGAAATTGGGAAAAAGATTGACAAATAAACAGGCAAGGAGTGTAGAGGAACTAGTCCTCGAGCAATTCGAACACAAATCTCGAGTTTAAAACAAGAATATAAAAAATCGAGAAATCTGAGCTTTTCGAGAGAATTAGAAAGGAAAAAAAATACCAAATAGGAGAGCTAGGAGAGATCCACGGCCGCTTACTCGGTCCTGACTTCGATTTCTCGCAACAATCGGGGTTTGAGAGGGAACGGAAACTCTCTCTTTCTTTTTCTTCTCTCTTGGCAGAAATTCACTTGAAAATGGTGAAAAGAACAAAGTGGGAGAGAGAGAGAAATTGGATTCGAGTTTTAGGGCAAAAATAACCCTGAGTGCGGATTAACCAATCCGCACTGCGAGTGGCTTGACCAGCACTCAGCACTTAGTCGGTTTTTAGAACATGAAATTTAACACAAAAACAATCCGCAGTGCGAGTGGCTTCACCCGCAGTGGAAACTTAGTAAATTCTTGACAGAATTTCAGAAAAAGTCCGAGCCTAATGCGGATGCATTCCACCCGTAGTGCGGGTCACTCAATCCGCACTCAACACTTAGTCAAATTTTTTTCAGAATTTCAAATCAACACATGTTTTCATGAGTGCAGATGCACCCACCCACAGTGCGAGTCAACCAATCTGCACTCAGCCTATAAAATCTCAAATTCTCGAAATTTTAACGCGGTTTCGATTCACACTTAACTTACTTATTTAGGAGAACCTTAATTAAGGTTTAAATTTCTATTTTGTTAGCATGATTTATCTATTTTTGTCTTTAAATCATTTAAATTTTATTGTAAAAATTTTGTAACGTAACAACATCTCTCTCTGTTGTGGGATGCAGGAAAATTTTTGTAGGCCACAACAGTTAGCTACACATTGATATTTTTTATGTTAAGATGTTGTACTTGTTTAATTTCATTATTGTATTAATTTTGTGAAGCGATGACAGACTAAGTACTCTCTCTTAGAGTTAATTAAGAACTATAGCCCGATACTTAATTTAATTTTAATTAATTTTACTCGAATTTGAAGTTACGTTGTGAATTGATTGATCATTTGAGCTTTTGGTGTATGTATGTGATTTATATTGGAAAATAATTAGCCCGGGCGTTTAGGTGATAACCACAATTACATGCAATTAATAGAGATAAAATTTGACCTAGTAAGTTTACGTATGCATAAAATCTTAGGAGACGTCAAAGGTAAATTTATGAAAATAGATGAGGTACCGTCGTACCGACATGAGAAATCCAATTGTTTAGGGATCCGTATCATCCCATGTAACTGACTCAATACAATTGAAAGGGACAGTCCAGATTTAATTTTATCCGGTTCTTGTTCAAGATGGCTGAGGGGACATTATTATTTGTGCTTTGAGATTCGTGCCAAGTTAAAAAAAAAAGGTGTAATTTTGGACCATCTGATTTAATTGTACTCAGTCCGGTAACCTGAGGGGATGTGAATTCATTGTTTAGGCAGACCAAAACTTGAACTAAGGTTTTTAATTGAGGTATTGAAAGGAGAATTCTAATACCTAAAATAATGTTTGGTTGTGAATTAAAGTTATTAAAGATTACATTGCTTACTTTATTTTACTCTTCATAATTTATATCTTGTTTGATAATTTCTATCATGATTTAAATTAATTTACATGAAGGAGTAAGATATTGAAAAATGAATTCAAGTTTATAAAACTGGACTTTGCAGGTGGAGTAAGTGTGAAATGAGTTAATTCATATGGAGAAATAAAATAACTTACTCCATATTAGCTCATCTTTTACTCCATTTTACTCTTATTTTACTTTTCATTTTACTCCTTAAATGAGAAGTAAGAAGTTCACTCTATCTCTTACTCCACAACCAACCATGATATAAATAAGCTAGAACTTTAACTAATCAAAGAACTTGTGTGTTTAGAACAAACAAGTGGAATCCTTGACTAAATAGTGTGGTATATCATGGAAAAGGATGATGCTATCAAAGAATTAGAAATCCTCAAAAACACCAACAACAGATTTAGGCTTGAATAAAATAGTTTAAACTATAGTTAAGTACTGTGTTGAACCAAAAATCCTAGAAATTAATTCTTCCCCAAATCGTTTCCCTTACTTTGAACTAGAGATATATTAGTAATTAAATCTCACAACCTTTTGATTTGTTGTGAAAAATTAATAACTAAGTATTCGAAAATATTCTTGCAAAATACACTACAACAATAAGTTTATACGCTTGCAATCTGACGTTTTTATTTATAGAGAATATTTCTATTTAGTACTTCACTTGCATAACGCACAATGCAATATATCTTACAAAAAGAGTAACTTTTAATTAATTACTAGCGCGATTAAAATTTTATGAGAGAAATCATCATAATTATGTGTAGTGTGTTAAAATGCCTCTGTATGCATATGCTTGTGCAATACATTTATAAGTATTCACTGCATGTTCAATATTTTTTGTTTTTTTCATTTTCATCTTGTTAGGTATATAAAATTGGTATTATTTTATAGATCTAGCATTAACTTAGTATTTTGTTGTATTTTATTTTATTTTACTATTTTTTTACAGGTGGAGTTTTTGTTCAAAGGATTTTGGACAAAACTTCATCCAAAATCAGTTGTAAACCGTTTGATTTATATTAAAATTTACAATGGTGGTTTAGATTTATAGAGCCATTCAGGGTTATCAAATTTTAAATATGTTAGTATTAATTTTAAAGTAAATTAAACGGTAAAACTCAGTTTTGAATGAGATTCTATCCTAAACTCTTTGAACAAATTCTAATTCCATTTTTTATTATTTAATCTGCAAGTTGGAAACATTTTTCAGGTACATCGGCGCACAATATATGCGTATTCTGCTGCAGATAAAGTGGCGAATTTGCGCGCTACCGCAGTTTAGAACATTAATTTCATCTTACAAATATATTTAAATTACTACAATAAAAATATTTTACCCTATATAGAAATAAAAGAAGCTTCTGGCGTGCAGACGAACTACGTGGAAAGCATAGCAAACATTTTTTTATTCTCCATTTAGCCAGATGGTTGCATCAACATGTTTTACGGGGTACGTCATGCTCACACTTTCACTACACGACAAAAATGCGAATGAAGCATATTATTAATAACAAGAAAAGTATATTATATTATAAGTTTATTTTACGTGTATTTTCGTCACCCAAACGCAACTTGCAGAATTCTCACATTTGATTCTTTGAAAGTTTATTGCGTCCAAAATTAAACCTCTCCATCACTACTAGCTTCTTCTTGTCTGAATATTTAATAAGGTTATCATTTTTTCTCTATTTAAGTCGTCTCTCTCTGGTCTTGAAACGTTTTTTTAATGTTAATCGAATAATTAACGGAGCTAGATTTTCTAACTATAAAAATCAAATACGTACATATGAGATGAATCATACAATCCAAAATTAAACCTCTCTATCACTGCTAGCTTCTTCTTGTCTGAATATTTAATAAGGTTATAATTATTCCTTTATTTAAGTCGTCTCTCTGATCTTGAAACATTTTTTAACGTTAATCGAATAATCAACGGAGCTAGATTTTTGAATTATAAAAATCAAATACATATGAAATCAATTATATAAAAAAAATTCTATAAAAACTGAGATTAATTTTACAGTTTCATAACTTTTTACTCTTAACTTATATAAAAAATATATAAATACATTTTTTATTTTAAATAAAGAGATCAATTAACCTCCATATCACTTTCTTACATCCGCATCCGACGGTACATCTTATAACGAGTCTGAAAGAGCAATTCAAGAAAACACACGGTAAATTATTTAATAAAAGAAGGGACCATATCGATCAATTTTTATGGGAGAGAATTTGACAACAAATTATTTTTACAATCTTGACAATATCTTTTCATCATGCTAACAAATTTAGAAAAACAAAAAGTTATGCACTTATTATTTTCATTATAGATATCAATTTTCATTCAATTTTTTTACAAGACAATTTTCATTCAATCAATATTAGTATCATTTGATCCATCAAATTCCTTAAAATAAATATATCTTTGTAAATTTATATAATTTGATGAACTGTGAAACTTCATATAATTTAATTACTTACAAGTATATTATATTATATGATATGTAAAAACTATTGATTACATTTTACTTGTCGGAATTTAAAATTATAATTAATTTTTGGAAGCTGATAATTGTATCCCAAACAAAGTACCCGCACGCGTCTCCCAACCTTCTAGAATGTTGGCGATAAAAAGATCAAGTTTTACTTTATACAGCGCAATAACAGTATTAATCTTTCTTTATTATACATAATTTTGCTGCATGAAGAGAAAAACGCTCTGTTAAAAAAATTAACAAAGGCACCACCAAATGCAGTGAAACAATCGGATAATTTAAACATATAAAGGAAAGCGTTTAAACAACTGCGTTCAAGTGTTTAACTTTCATTATAAATGAGTCAAATTTTCATTTTTTAAAATAAAAACGAATCCCCAAATTTGTCCCCGAGCATAAAATTTAAAGCTCTAAATTTGTACCAATACCCGAGTGTGTCCCCCACCAAAATGTTTACAGCTCTGAATTTTATGTTAGTCAAAACTACTAGTTCTAAGCAAGCAAAACTCTATTAAATAACAATGAAACTACTGGTTCGAAACAACAATTGTTAGCAGCCTCATCAATTATTTTATGTTAGTCAAAACTCCAACAATTACAATTTCTAAGCATGCAAACCTCTGTTAAATAACAATAAAATTACTACTTCAAAACAATCATAAATTTAGAACTTGTCCCAACAATGCCAATTTCTAAGCATGTAAGACTCTATTAAATAACAATGAAACTACTACTTCGAAACAACAATTGTTTACAAAACAATATAAACATGTGTGTAAAGCATATAAACCTGTGCAAGTAAACCAATATATATTGGCAAGAAAACAACATTTTAAAGCATATAAACCTGTGTTTACAAAAATTAAAAAATCTGTATTACAAATATATAAACCTGTGTTTACAAACACATTTTAAAACTTATTCTTCAAATATATTTTAAAGCATATAAACCTGTGTTTACAAACATTGAAAAATCTTCATTTAATAGATTACTTGTTCAAAATAGAGACTGTATTTTTAGTTATTAAATATAAAAAGCTGTTAATTTGCATAATTAAAATTAGAGCCAATCCCCCATCGCATCCCCGAGCTAACTGGGTTTAAATTGTACTTTAAAGTACTTTAAAGTACGTTCAAGTAAGTAGTTAATTAATGAATAGAGGACCGTTAACAATCTGGGGGGACTAATTTGGGAATTGGTGATTACAACTGTTTCTAATAGACTGTCCACAAAATTAAAGCACAAGACAAAAGCATGCAAAGCTAACATTTAAAGCAATCAATGTAAAACTGCAATGCGTTAAAACAGTAATTCGTTAATTAATGAAAAATTAATAAATTTCCGTTATTAGCGGACGGTTAAACCCAGTTAAACCAGTTCGGAGACGGGCTCGGATTTGGTGGCTCAGGGTACATGAACATTTCTCTTAATTTTTACGATTGTGAATATTATCAAACTAATTTGTTATTACAAAATCCGCACCCTTTAATTATTGATTACAACAATATTATCCAGAGAAGAAACCGGAAGTTCGGATAGTTGATACTACAGGCCAAAAAATTTGTTGGCGTGATAGTTGATACTAATTATATGGCACACTTTTAAAGTAATTAAAAAGATACTAATCATGCTAAGAATATTTGATGTACGACAAAGAATGCTACAAGTACTTTATAATTTATTTATATTTATATTGCATCTCCAACGAGACTAAGGTTGGAAATCTGGTTCAGTTGTTTGTTTTTGTTGAACTAGATCTGGTTCAACTGTTACACCTTGTTTCATTGAGAGGTTTTCTTTTGAATATTATTTTAGTGAAAAAACACTTCCTGCTTTAATTTCAGCTTTACCCTATTAACTAGAAGTTACAAATGCAAATGAATATTGCACTTTCTAGTGCAATAAAAAAATAGATTAAAGTTCTGAGTCAAAGTAACAGCTGCATCCAATCATAGAAATATATATTTATTTATTTATATTATTTTCTAAGGCAGCAATCAAATATTTTAATTAAAATATTGGAAGTCAGCTTAACAAAAGACAAAAGTAATTACACGGAGCTTTTAAAAAGAATAGTTTTGCCTAATTCGGAGCAATTGATGGTTTCCAACAAGTCATTTTGACAATTCCTTAAACAGCTCTTTCTGCTGCTATCATTTTCATGCTATATTCTAATCAAAATATATACCTTATTATAGCCTATTTACCACACAAGGGCATTCCGAGCTTATTCCCACAAAAAGTTATGCTTCCTCTTGTTAAAGTTACTACCTTTTATATATGAGATAAGACAGAATATATAAAACCAGACTACAAGAGTAGACATACGCCATGTAGAAAACAAAAAAATGTATAAAGCAAGAATATCATGAAGTTGACAAAATGCGACACTATATGTTGGTGTATTTTCTCTTCTATTGTTCGCTGAGAAATAATAATATTTGAGTACTCTGTAGCCTGCCTTCGGCCACTCTTTGTAGGATAAACTACTTGTATCGTATGAATGCTGGTTTTGAGACTTGATCACTTGATTTCTTTTTTTCTCTTTTCTTTTTTGGTAAAAATAACTATGGATTTCGTTCTACTCATAACTATAGCTACTAACCTAGTATGATTATCACGCTTTATGTTTTCAGCATCAATTATTGCATTTTAAACTAAATAGTAAAAGACAAAAAAAGTTAAAACGTGCTAACTACCACCAAAGAGCAAGATTAATGCTATTTTATTAATAGTCAAAACGTATAGTATTCATACCTACGAATTTGTAGTATTCATACTTATTATTAGAACCATTCGTCATATGTAAACACAAGTTGGAGGGAACCAGTAACAACCAGGGGGACCGCTGACGTCTTATGACAGCCTGGATTGGGGACCACAATCGTTTGAAAGCGACATTTACCAAGATTGAGGACCACTACAGCGAATCTATATATTATTCATATCTAAATAAAGAAGTATTCATATCTAAACAAATGAAGTATTCATTCTAACGATTACAAAGTATTCATACATGTTTAAAATAATTTATACAATTCAAAATTCAAAGTTAGATTCATCTCTCTCACCCTATCTCTTCCAAGAAGTATTCATACTGACGATTACGAAGTATTCATATATAACTAATAAAGTATTCAATATCTAACAAATGAAATATTCATATATATAACTATTCATATCTAACTAATGAAGTATTCACATATGACACTAACAATATTAACATCTGACACTAATAATATTCACACCTGTTCAGATTGGGACAAAAAAAAAAAGTTGTTAGGAGGACAAAAAAGAAAGATTGAAAATGATAAATTTTGACCACGTGAAAGAACAAAAAAAAAAGGTTGTTAGAGGGACAGATAGATGACAGATTCAAAGGGGACAACATCTTTACTCAACAATTTAAACTAATGTAGTTCATACCAAAACAATCTTTACTCAAAAACATGGGATGCCGTATGGATATATTATTATTAATTTTAATAAAACTAATTAATATAATGCCAAAACAACATCCAGAGTCTGCATGTTGATAATCTTATTACAACATTATACCAAATACATGCGAATAAATTAAGCGTCTCGACCTTCAGTTAATGAACTCAGGTATCTTTGGTATAGCAGACATTTATAAAGTTCCATGCAAATAAATTGCATTTTTTCCTCCAGTTGCTTATGAAATAACACCTTACATGCTTGGCTTCACATTGAGATATGTAGCAAGCTTTTGTCCCAGAGACTTGTCGGCCTGTACGAAATAGAAAAAATAAAATTTGCATCAAAGAGGCTATATGAGGAAAAACTCGGTGGTGCCAAGGATTTATATTTCTACTGTTATTTTATTATGTTATTTTATTATTATTTTTTGAGTGCTTGGTAGCGGCTACCAAGTTATTTCTACTGTTAATTACTTGCATCAATCATGAACAAATTGGTGCCAGTTCAGGAAGCAATTCTTATGATTTTTTTTTTCTTTTAGCAGTTTTGGTCTCTCAAACTTCAATGTATAAGAACAAAAAAATTTAAAAGGAAAAAAAATTAATTGTTTAATTTTTATCAGGACCAACATTACAAATCATTTGATGATCACTGCACAATCTGGTGCATAATGAAACTCATGTTGTTCAGACTTCAATAATAAAGAAATTCAGTGATTTAATACTTGGTTTCAACTATGAGTCTATGACTTGCTTATCTGTTGTTCAATTTAGTAACTAACATATTTTTGCCAATCTGCTTAGAATTTTATATGACCCAATAAGCGAGTAGGGCATTCTTTGCAACAACAATAATGAAAAGCGAGAAAGAATTAAGGCAATAACAAACCTGAGACCAGTAGGAGACCCAAATGGCGCGAATTTCATGGGTAACTCGGGGATCAGACAAGGATGCTACCCATCTCTTGATGAATCTCTCTTGCCTGTCAAAACACCCACCATTTAATAACAAGTCAAAGAAATGTGCATCTTTAATTAAGAAAACAACACTGTTTAACTTCGCTATAAATTTCAATGTTAAGAATAAGACAAATACCTTGCAGGATCCATAGAGCGGTAACGCTCCCCAGGCTGCTTGAAGTTGTTCTCCTTTTCAATCATTACCTGCATTTCACAAAAAGTTGATGTTGTTTCAGTTTCCTAAATTTAATTGCAATTGCAAAAGAATAGATTGTTTTTCTTTATCTTTAAATAATATTGCATAATTTGCTGTGTTAGACTGAAATATATGTTCACCATTCTACTTAAATAACAGTGCTATTATGGAAGGGAGGGAAAAATTGGAAATCCACTCATGTTATTAAAAATGTAACAATGTCTAACCAATGGCATGACCGAAACCGAAACATTAAAAAATCTCCCCATGAAAAGAAAAGAACACTCTTACCTTCTCACGACGGCCAGTCAAAACACGTGGAGGAATCGGGTACCTCTCAGCATGGCGGACGGGATCATACCTCGAGGGGAAGTAGTTCACCTAAAACCGATCAGAAAAGCCATTAAAAGTTGACCTACATTAATCAACAACAAAGCACACAACCAATAAAACAATAAAAAAAACATAATAATTTACCTCCTCGTCCCTGTGCATGAAGTTCATAAAACCCTCATGGTGATTGTTGTGGTGCGCACACTTGGGTGCGTTAGGAGGTAGCATGAGATAATTGGGGCCTAGCCGGTGCCTCTGGGTGTCAGAGTATGAGAAAATCCTGGTCTGCAACAGCTTGTCGTCAGAGTAGTAAATACCAGGGACCACAATCGAGGGGCAGAATGCAAGTTGCTCATTCTCAGCGAAGAAGTTGTCGATGTTTTTATTGAGCACCATGCGGCCAACTGGTTGGAGTGGGATGATGTCCTCAGGCCACGTCTTGGTCACATCAAGCGGGTCAAAGTCAAACTTGTCCTCGTAATCCGGGTCAATGGTCTGAATGAAAAGCTTCCACTCAGGGTAGTTACCGGCAGCAATGGAGTCTGTCAGGTCCTTGGTTGCATGGCTGTGGTTGGTACCTGGTGGATATAAATGGTGCAAAATGGTTAAATTGTTTTGCTTCTGCTGCAAAAGATGTAACTACTAATATGAAAAAGGGATGTCAATCATGCTCTAACACTGTCTCCTTGAATGGGCTTTAGCCCCAATAAAGCTTACAAGTGCATTATTTCTAGAAATACAAATGTTTTCAACTACCTATATATTTCTGTAACAATTTTTCTACTTGGCAGCAATCCAGTAAAATGATTTGTATTGAATAATTTAAATTTTGAATACTTCAATTACATTTCATTTTACGTACCTCTTGGAATAAAATGTAGATGTAACTGCCAAACAACTAGGTGCCAATAGCAACCAAAATTATGTATTTTTTAAAATGCACATTTTTGCTTCACACAAACCTGAACTAAACTCCATTTTTTTTTTAAAAACAAAATTCACATTTTGGCAAACACCTACCTACAAATTAGACTGATAGAATTAAAAACGTACCACCAACAATGACAGCCTCTTCATCCAACAAAGATTTGACGCCACAGGTTGGCCTCCAGTGGAACTTGACATAGTGAGCCTTGCCTTCTTTGCTGATGAGGGTGTAGGTGTTGACACCAGAGCCGTCCATGTGGCGATAATCGGCCGGGATGCCGATATCATCAAAGAGGAAGGTGAACATGTGGAGACTCTCAGGGTGGTGTGAGAAGAAGTCCAGGATGCGCCAGTCCTCCTGGATGTGTGTTCTCGGGTTTGGCTTTAGTGCGTGCACCATGTCAGGGAATTTCATGCCATCACGGACGAAAAATACTGGAAAGTTGTTGCCGACCAGGTCAAAGTTGCCCTGTAATCACAAGAAAGGGTTTGGTAAGAATGAGAAGGTTTCCTCCAAAGCTATTGGCGTCCTTCCATTACTCGGCACAAATAATACTTCGATTTTTGGATGTCTTAAAATCTTCAAAAAGATCACTAATCCAAGTTACCAATTGGGTTTTTATTTTGCAATTAGTTCCTGCTGGTATACAGTTCAGTGTTTAGAAACATTGACAAGCCAAAGCTTGCTAGTGAAAACCAGGTTAGCTTTCTTTCTTTTTCCTTTTTACCCACTAATTTCTCAATTTCATAACTATTATAACCTGATGACTGATATGGAACAAAAAAAAGTACATGTCTAGTCTAATCAGAGAATTATAATTTATGTTACACTTCTAATCTAATTTAAGATCTATAACAGCAAAAAAAAAAAAAGACAGACCTCTCTTGTGTAGAACTTTACAGCAAAGCCACGTGGATCCCTCAAAGTTTCTGGGCTGCCACGTTCATGAATGACAGTGGAGAAACGCACAATTACTGGGGTCTGTACACCAGGTGCACGAAGAAAATCAGCACAGGTGAGGTGAGAGATGTCATGCGTGACCTCAAAGAAGCCCTTAGCACTGGCACCCCTAGCATGGACAACACGCTCAGGGATCCGTTCACGGTCAAACTGAGCGAGCTTTTCAACCAGGTGGTAATCCTCAAGTAGAATGGGACCTTCTCAATAATAAAAAATCTTATCAGAAAGTAAGTTTCAAGGTAAGGCCATTCTTAGAGGATCCTAAGTCAACTGCTGAGAAGAGGTATTTATGATTTATATAAATTATTTGCCCACTCAATAATGATTAAAGAATTTTGCTTCTCAGGTTGTAAATGATGGTACAGACACAGTTCATGAGAATGCTCTATCATTATTCTGGGGTTGCATCAGTATAGGCAGAATCTGGATTATTAAGTACATAAATAAAGTTGGAAGAATGCTGTGACCAATTTGAAAATCGAAATTTTGGATGTGAACCATACAGTCATGATCCAAAGAAGTTGGAAGTATCAACACGCACACCATAAGATATAGAAATAATAATCACATGTAAATCATGTAAGGGCTAATAGGAAAATCACCTCGGGAGCCGACGGTAAGAGAAGCATTGTTGTTCCAGACAGGAGCACCAGAATTGGTGGTCCAGAAAGGGGAGTTGAAAGCACTCGCCGGGCGGTACTGCACATAAAGATAACCCCATTAATAAAATTTATTATTATAATAAACAATGAAATGTCAGCACTCAGTGTTGACAACACGACACACAATGATAATAGATTTACCATCTTATGAGCCAGTTTGATATGGCGTCAAGTGATCACCAACAGTTAAATAGATTAAAACTTTGCTTATGGACATGGATCAAGCACTATTTGCATAACCACCTGGTATAAAGTGTCTACCATCACATGTAGTAAATATTTATATATGTAGTCTTTATCAGGTATTGTCACTGATAAAATTTGCACCTCTAGAATAATTATTGCAGTAAGTGCTAAAATAAAGCTAAAGGTACGAGTTTTAATCGATTAATTTTCGTTTTTTCATCTTTTCTCTCCTCAATGAGGCCCCAATCAATCGACTCTTATAACTCAAATGTTAAAAAAAGAAAAAGCAATTTTTTCTCTTCTGCTCCACATCCAATTGTTCCTTGAATAGTGTTTTTTTTCTTTCTTTTTCTGTGATGAACTATATTATCCTTGGTCCTAATTGTGAGTAATTGCCAGAATTGGTTTCCTCTTTCCTCAGACCACTAAAAAAGTCTAAAATAGATCCTTCAATCCATCTACATGTAAAGCTCCATGCCAACTATTGGCATTAAATTCTCTAAAATACTTAACAGCCTACATGGGTTAAGTACCAAAAGCAATTCTTTGCACAAATTCGAAATCAGACTACATACACCAAACTTAATTAAAGTAGGCATTCCAAAAACTCAATCAGAACAACACAATGGAAATTGGCAGATAGTGCTGCAAGAAATCGAACCACCTAAGAACGAAAGAGACTCACAAAAATAGTTAAACTAAGATTAGAATTTCAGACTAGTAATTTTGCAATGCTCAATTTTTTTTTAATCATCGATTACAACACCCTCCAAGTCTACCAGGAATCACCAACCGGTACTATCACAAGTTTAAAATGAAAACGACTCCTGCGATCCTCAAATTAATGTAACTATTTTACCTCCGATTAATACACATTTCAGAACTAAGCATAAAACATGGAACCCAACTACCCAAGCACAGATGCTATACCTTGTACGGATCCATGGCGAATCTTAGTTCTTCTCAGACTATGCTTCTCGTTTCTTTCAAAGGCTCGGCAATGGCTGCCCAGGCCTCTAACAATGTATGGTTCTCTCTCCTCGCCAAAAACACCTACGCGCCAATAACTTGTCCAGTTTTTGTGTGGGAACTGAAGAATTTATAAAGAGGGGACTTTTTTGTTTGTATCGAGTTTCGCTACAAAGAAATTAAGGAAGGGGCTTTATTAGCTATCGACCGACCATTATTGGTTCAAGATTCGTGTAAATCCTTGATCAATGGTTGGATCTATCGTGTACTGTATCCTGTTTTTTCGAGTTGTCAACAGTCAAGAAAACCTTGTATTGTTATCTGTGACCTTGTGGGGCCGAGATATCAGGATGAAGTTCTGGGTCAATACTCCGCTGATAATAACTAATCTCTTGCGGGCTGGAACTGTTCCACATGGCAACAAATGCAAACCAAGCCTATTCTAAAAGTGGGGTCCATATCACTGCGGATACAGGTCTACGTTAAATATTGTGAACCAGATTGATAGGAAATTCTTGTACAACGCTTTTTCCCTTGTTAAAATGTCATTTGCTATATAAGACGGTTAGCAATTCTTATCCACAGACCCTCAATTCTCAACTGTCCAGAAAAATTGGCTGTAATTGATGATAAACAAGAGAAAATTCCAGAAATTTATTGGTTTGCGTGAGAAGCACAATAATAATAGTACTGAGGTGGGAACAAAGAAGAAGGGAATATAGGTTTTGAGATTCCTTTCACATTTGGCTGTGTAAACAAACGACCTCCATAGGCTTCTTTTTGTGGCGCAAATAAATAGTCTGGACTTTGGATGTATCGGTACCAAATAAAATGCTTAGTGGTTCTGCTCTAAAATAAAATCTAGTTAAAAATTGTATGATAAACACAAGTAAAGAATTTGAATTTGTACTTCTGGTTCCGTAATTTGAAGATATACTGGACCTAAGCGCAATTGGTTCTTGATATAATACAACTAACATCAATTGGTACAAATAAATTATAAGAAAGAAAAAATGATCCACCAGAGTATATTAATAATTGATTATTAAGCCTGGTGATAGCAATTTCCAGATTTTGCTAATGAAACTTAAAATTTTGAAAATTAGCATGTGGCAATCTGATATTTTCTTCTTTTTGTTCCCATAATTTACGACCATAAAATTTTGACGACGTCAGAGTATGAATGGAATGGCAACCTGATCTTTTTATCTTTCTATATTCGGGCTTTTCTATAACACATCTTGCAAGTTGCAACCACTGATCACTGATGGCGTGTCGCAGATTCATTCCTCCACGTGTCTATCTTCGGCTTGGAGCGCGTGCCTAACTTAATACGCTTGCTTAATCGAATTCGTATCTATGAGATATCTCATATTTTGGGTCACTTTTTTTAAAATCTCAACCGTTCAAATACGTTCTGCACGAATCTCAAAATCTCAAATAATACTGGCCCCGGCGCTATCCCCGAATAGGCACCGAACACGTCGATCACGATGTCTCAGAGGATACGCACTCGCTCAATCGCCAGAGCATTTATTAAGCCCTGCATAAAGGGGAAAAAAAGGGTAAAAAGGAAACCCGGGAAAGGGAGAGCGGGTTCGAGATAATACCACGAGATAGGCCCACAGACTGACAGACCCCAGTATTAATGGGTCGCGTGTGGCCTACGGGCTTTTAATATAAAAACAAAAGAAGAACAAGAAAAAAGACAGGAAAATGTTTTATGTGGTAATCCCCACCATATCTTATGGAATTGCATCCGGAACCACCAAAATGAGTCGATAATTCGTCGTGAGGTTCTTTGTGGTGTTTATAGGCTTTGGTATTTTGCTATGCCACAATAAAAAGAGTGTGCTTTCTGCTGGGGCCTCGTATCCAAAGACAACGCCTGAAAAATCCTGGTAAAGGCTCGTCCACACATTTATACTTCTTACTAACGAGTAATGAAGCTCGTCTCCTGATTGACACTTCTCGTTACGAGTATATTTCAGCGACCAACTTTAAAAGAACATTAAAGTTCCCAATTCCAAAATAAAATTGAACTGAAATCATCATTGGGAGGGGCTGGCGTGTTATTAGTTTTTTGAGTGAAGGCGTGTTATTAGTTTTATAGCGACTTGCTGTGCTATCCTCTCGAAAACTTGTAATATAGACTTCCAACGACAAATTCATAGCAATGAAGCCAATCTACTTCAAATTGATACGTTTACATAAAAAATTTATAAATTTATTTAGTATAAAATTAAGTAATTAAATAATGATAAAAAATAGATGTATTAAAATTAATTCATAAATCTTTATTTTTTTTACCGCTTAACTTTGTATGAAATGAGTTTAATAATTTGTAAACTTTACATGTAAAGATATCACTCACAAAGTAGATCAATTTTAACAGTTTGAATTTATCATCTAAAACCTATTTGATGGACGTTTAAGGTGATAGCACGGTTTGTTGCTATGAACTCATCATCATTTGTAAAATGAAAAGTCCTCGCTTGCAAGATGCATCAAAAACATTTTTGACTAATTTTTAAGAAAGCGCATAGGAAAATGTTCGTTCTAAATTAGCGTTTAACAATTCATGTATCATAAAATTGCCATGTATATATATAAGATACTCCAATAATTTAGAAATTCAAAATAATAAGTGTTTCTTTTAATTCAAACAAAAATTAATCGCAATAAGCTAAATATGCATTTTACCTTAAAAAATAAGTTAAGAATTAATTTTTAAACTGCAATAGCTAAACATACATCGTTCAATAATGATAATGCAACAGTCAAGTACGAACATTTAAGTGGTCAGAATAAAAGATTATGCGTCTCATAAGCAAATTTTTAACAAGCCAAAACCTTAACACACCTTATAAATTACAAGCAGGGGGGCTGCTTGTGATAGTTTTTGATTCCCAATGATTCAAACAAATTAAACAATTTCGGATTTGATGATTACAAAAATCAATATGGCTTGAAATTTCTGAGGTTGGCACATCAGAAGCATAAAAGCAGGGATGCACACTTGTACAGAAACAAAAAATAAAAGGCTTTAAATATGTGTATGTACAACGATCCAAAGCAGAAAAATACAGGTGATCTAAAACAGAAAGCCGACTTCAATGTCCTTAAATCAACCAACCAACCCTCTATTTATTTCCATCTTAAAACAGGAACCTTAATCTTTTTGTCATTAAATCTCATGAGCTATTTTAAAAAAAGGTAGCACAGATCAAAGGATACAATAACAGGGGTAATCAAACAACTAGTACTCATATATGTATCAAGCAACTACGATACCTAAAGACCGAAATTACCCAGAAGTCTTTCGACCGCTGCGTGTACATTTCCAGATGTGGCTATCAATGCACGAATATTCTCTTGTGTGTCTATGAAACCCATTTCCTGCAACTGTGTGAGCTGAGTTGCATACAATTCTTCTGGGGGCACTGAAAAATAAGAAGAAGAAAACATAAACCTAATTAACAGGGATCTTTAGTATTCAGTTTAAAAGGCAGCACCCTCATACTAGGGTGTGCTCTCAATTTTAACCAATGAACCAATCAACTGAGAAATTGAACTCCAAAATTGACCCATTTATCCTCAATAATACAAGTGAACTCATAGTTGATTGGTTTGAAGACATTTAAAAAAGGAAAACGGGAGTCCTTCATACCAAAGAAACAGAGAGTAACAGTTCTTCCAATGAAAAAAGAGTGCCCGGACTTGGGCTTCAATTTTCATCAATCTTGACCCCAATCTGACTTAGTGGCTCATGCACAGTCCAGTATTAACTGGAGACTTTCAGGTACTTACCAACCTCTGCTGATACAGTGCAGATTCTAAGGAGAGGGAAAAGGATCAGAAAACACTTACCATTAGACTGATTAGCTGGAGCACTGAAACCACCTGCACCAAGTCCACCAAAGAGGTTCCTCAAAAGCTCTAGATTAGCACTGCCCCCAAGTCCAGCTCCTGGGACTTTTTTTACAACAACAAATGTATGCATTGAAAAACTACTTTTAGTAAATTATGATAATTTGTTTCTTCATTGTCAATATAAGACATACTCTGCTCAGGAAATTAGTTCTCTTTCATTAGCCTCGTTTTGGTACCCCGTTGTAATATCCTAATGATATTATAATTATACAAACTCTAGATGGTTAAAACTATATGTGAGCCCACGAAAATAAAAAAGATAAAAGACTGTTTTATAACTTTCAATGGCCTATTGACAGAAGCGAGGACTACGAATTAACTGTTTTACAATCATGGTATAGCAATCAAACAAGCTAAGCATGGGCAAACAAATCCATGTTCAATATATTTCTATGTTATTGGAGTATGAACATAAAGGACTCAAATGTGTACCTGCACCACTATCAGTCTGGTTTTGTTCCCTGGAAGATAAATAGTAACAACAATAATAAGATTGATCATAAAAAATAATAATAATAATAATAATAATAATAATAATAATAATAATAATAATAAAGAATCTGTGTAGGGAACAATACTCACTGGCCTGATTGCGGCCGACCTAACTGTGCAAGCCCTTGGAGAGACTGTTGCAAGCTCAGTATTTGCTGAAAGAAAAAAAAAAGAAAAAAACATCAATGAGCATTACATAAAGATCTGGATACAAAAATGCAGGATAATCTAAAATTAGGCCCATAGCATGTCATACTAGCCATGACCCCCCGCATTTCTCATATTTGTATCTCACCAACATTTTTGGGATTACATGCAAATAATACTTTAAAATTGGAGTAATGCATCTAACACAGCATTTTTGGGACTACATGCAAACAACACCTTACAGTCATGCATAGATTATCGACTACTGCTCTATTATGACAGCACTTTTCTTTTATCTTGAAGTGAACACAAATTGAACTATATCAAGCAAACAACAGATTCAAATCTACAGCCCTAACTTGATGGAACAATCTAAAATCTTCAAGCATCTTTTCTTAATTACTAAACATCAGAAAAAAAAATCAACAAATGGTCATTTATCAACTCAATTTGCCTGCTTTATAACTACAAAGTATATGTCATTCATAAATATAAGAAATGTTGGGAATTATTTATAAAAAGGGTTCAAGTGACTCTACTTTTCATGTGATGCATTTTTAGAACTTTTAACTCAAAATATAAAATTCAAATGTCAAAAATAAAACTATTAGATATGATCTTATATCATTTTCCCTATGCACGCGTAAAAGATTATGACACTTTTGACTTTTGTTTTGATTGGTATCAAGAGCTTGCAAAAATACACAAATGTGAATAATTTCTGGACGTTGATGCATATAATAGCAAACCGAAAAGTGATAAATTTTTATACGCATGTAGAGAAAATAATACAGATCCCATCTAACGCGGTTTATTTCGACATATAAATTTTAGAATTTTTGTTTTTAAATGATTTGAAAAGTTGAGGCATGATGGGGGCACAAAAAAAGAAGGCATCTGAACCCTCCTCATTTGCAAAAAGTACATATAATATATAAACATGCCTGCATGGTTTCAGGAGACATTAGCTGGCGAATGAAGTCAGGGTTCTGAATCATGTCCCTCAATTGAGGGTTTGTATCCAACAAGCTACGTAAAGTGGGATTGAAGCCAAGCAACTAGCAAAACAAGTAAAATGCAGTTAAGGACAAATGCTAAGCATTAATCACAACGACGACTAGAAGATCTATATTTCTTGATTTCTTAACAAAAAGTCTATTATGATGAATCTAATTTGCTGTGGGTAATTCTCCTTTAAAGAGAAGGTGGGAGTACCAGAATTGTGTAGCACTTACTCCCAGTTTAGTTTGTCCTGCATAATTTTATATTTTCCTTTGTTGCTTATTGCTTAAGTGAGGAGATTTATGAGCTCAATCAAGGTTTAAACACATTAACCAACTTGCAAGCACTGGCTGAAAAGCTAATTCATAACTAGATTCCAGGATAATGGACTTCCATGGAAAATCATTGGTATATCCAGTGCTCTCAGCGTCAATGCTTCAAAATGCAAAACAGGAGTACAAAATTTACCTGATTGAAAGTCTGAGGATCGGACATCATGTTTTGCATCATCTGCATCATGGCTGGATTTTGCAGGAGTTGATTGAAATGTGAGGGATCAGGCATGCCCCCACCAAGCAAGCTTGTCAGATCAGGCATGCCAGCCCCACCTAACCCACCAGCTGGTGTGCCTCGAGTTTCACTACCTGTAGTTGACCTCGTACCTGCCTGTGCCGCTCCAGCTATTACAAATGCAGATTTATAGCGATCAGGCCAAGTATCAACCATGTAACCATACCAGAACTCCACACTTGTAGATGATATGAACAGTTAAATATCAGGCTGGCTGAGTCAAGTAATCAAGCAACGATTACTAACCATATTTAGGTGAATCTGGGGAGTACCAAAAAAGAAAAGAAACTCAAAAGAACCTGGAGTATGTTTCACAAATACAAGATATCAGCTCAGAAATGAGAATTGCTGTGACCAATACAGGATACACAGAAATGAGAATTGGTAAACAATTGGACTGCTCATAACTTCAGGTTAAGTATTGTTTGAAAGTCCTTCAGTTATACACACATGATCAGTTGTCACCAAACTTTTCTTGAAGCATCTTTCCTTTTTATCTTATGTATTACTTGGCGTTCACTAGCTATATGCTTATTAAAGTTCCTCTTTTTGACTAACATATCCAGTTCATTATAAATCTCTCGTTCATTCAAATTCTACAGTAGAAAAGGAAAATTATATTTTCAGATATACAAACTTACTATTTGTGCTCCAAGGATTGGGAAGTGGATTGGTATTGGGGGCAGGAGAAGCACTAGCAGGATTAGAACCAGTACTTGCCGTGTTAGGGGCTTGATTTGTCCCTGCACGGTTTCCAGCTTGGTTACCAAAAAGCGACACAAATGGGTTAGCACCAGTATCTGCATCTCCACCCATTGTAGTGGCATTCAAAAATGGCTCCTGAACTGTCTCATACATCCTCCTTAGCATGTTAAAACCTTCAGGAGATGACTCGATGTTACTCATGGCCCGATCAGTGTTTCGCATCATTTCTCTCATCAGCTCTGGGTTTCGTGCAGCCTCCAGAGTCTGTCGAAGTATACTGGGGTCATTTAAAATGTGGGCCAGGTCAGGGTTGCGGTCAATAATGTCCCGCATTTGAGGGTTGTTCATGATGATATTGCGCATTAAATCAGGGTTGTTCATTAGTGATTGTATGGCAGGGGTGTTCATGATGTCACGCATCATGCCAGGGTTTTGGCTCAGCTGCTGCTGCATCATGTCAAGGTCGGGTAGGCCACCGAAGAGGCCGGAGTTGTTTGAGCCTTGACTGTTTAGACCAAGTCCAGGAAATAGGAAGCCCCCCGTGCCAGCTGCTGGTGAGGATCCACTATTAGGTGCCTGTGTTGCAGCTCCCTGGTTGGCTGTCGTTGTGGTATTAGGTGAGTTCATTGGAGGTGAAGCTCGGACTAGGTGGATTGTGTGATCTGCCTCCACACCTGATCAATATCACAAAAAAATGACTATTTGTTAAAAAAAGAAAAGAGAAGCATATAAAAACTATCAGGACAATCTGTTCTTAATTAGGAAATGTCAGGAACTAGAAATAGATCTTTTCACATAAGCTACACGTTAAGTTGGACATAAGAAAGTATTTTACTGATATCTCTCCAGTTAACAACATCGGCGAAACTCTAATTGATTATCAGCTATAACTATGCAAAGAAGTCGTCCATACCTAAATCCAATTGTAATTAAATGAAAGTGCAGTTCTGTTTAAAAAGTATGACATGTTGGGCAAAGATTCTGTAACCCTCTTAATTCTATACTAACCATTATCTACCTCTGGAAGATTTAAATATATATATTGAGAACATTTCTTTAAAATAAAAAAAGGGTTCACGTGGCTCATCCCACGTTAGTAGTAATGGGTCACAGATAGTTTCCTTGGTCATACCCCAGCTTTTCTGGTGGCCACTGGCCAGGGAAAAATTATAACCTCTGTGCTTAATATGTAAAGTTTTATATCCAGAATAAATTTCAAAATAGAGACAGAAAAGGCTATATTCTTGCCCAACAACACACGTGACTATGCAAAAAATTTCTTAAGGTAAGAATCAATACAATTGTTATAGAAATATTAAAAGTATGTTCACATTTTATTAACAGGAGAAAAATTCCTTGCTTGTAAGAAAGATCTAATGATGGAAAGTTACTACCCAATACTTGTTTTACAATATGCAACTCTCTAGCCTCCAAGCCTTGCTTGAAAACTACAGAATACCTTCGATAACTAATAAAATGAAATTACATCCCTGAGAAAAGGACCAGCAACAAATAAGGGCTGGCAAAAATTAGTTTTACCTAACATTTATCTTTCTTGGTTTCTTTTCCTCTCAGAAGTGTGGTTAAACATTTCATATAACACCTTATTATAGGAGAAATAATTTAAGAAATCTAAACAGCAAGTATAGCGACACAAAATGTGGTTTATAATGTTAAGTATATCATAACCATACATCATCTTCTAAATTACTAGTTCCGACCTTCACCCTGTCTCATGTGTCATATACTCTCTTACTCCAATCCCAACTCCTATCTATCTTATACACAACAATCTATTTTTATTATGCATGATTACTTTGTGTTTGTTAAATAAGGTAATGCAAGATAACAAGCTTAATTGTAATAACTTGAATAATTGCCATCTAGTTATAAATTGCATCGTGCAGGAACTGGACTACTGAGATAAATGGCAATACACTTTTTGTCCAAAAATTATCAGAAGATATATACAAAGAAAACTACAGATCAGAAACGGATCTACTCCAAAACGATGTAATTTTTAAAGTTCAAACAAAACTAGCATAACATATTCAACAGAATTCTCAGCATCCTAATCGAATCTAAAGCAATTTAATTAGTTAAAAAGAAAAAAATACAAATATATAAAGTGTACCATAGCTAGAGAGTGTCTGTTCGTCCTTCAAAATCCGACCCTTGTAGATCAGCCTCTGCTGCTCAGCCGGTACGTCACAGCTGGTTGCGACGGTAGTCTTAAAAACCCTAACCGTCGCATCAAGCCCCGTCTGTACGGAGAATTTGTTCCCATTCGAACACCTTATGTGTACGGTCGCTACGGCAGCAGGTGCACCGCTTTCGTCGCCGGAATCTCCTTCGCCTCCGCCCATGGAGATATCGGACTGAAAACCCTAACCCTAGGTTGTACGGATCGGGCACAGAAAGGGGCAGTGAGTTCGGATTTGCGACAAAGGAAAAGGGCAAGGAGAGAATAGAATACCTTTGCTCGCAAGAAATGAGAAATAGGATATTGGTACAATAAATGTTTTCAGGTTAACCTTGTGTATTGCTGTATTTAAATAGAAGTCCGATTCTCATCCTCCAATTAATCCACATGGACGTGGTCCAATGGTTTTTGAAAACATTTATTATGAGAAGTCAAATCTATAAACTGAAAAATCTTAGTTATACAAAATTATCATATTAAAATCATTCGACATAACTAGAAGCTGAGTCAAATTTTCAAACTATGGAGCCAAACACATAATGAAAAATAATTATATAAAATTGTTTTATAGGGAATAAGAGTCAATTTTACGATACCAGAACATTATACTCTAAATCATATAGATAATTATACCTAAATATAAAATCTTCAAAAAAAAGATGGGGCTCAGTTGACTCCAATTCTCTTCACTTGAGTCTGCCTCTGTCCATAACTATAATCAATGTAAAAGAAAGTATTCAATACAAAATCGTAGTTATAATAATTATAGAGTGAGTTTGTGGCACCATACAGAGCATATATCGATTATTACTATAAGTCGATATATTTATTTACAGGTTCAAATAACCGATATAAATCATTCAACGTACTCTCTATGTAAAAATGTATATGTAGATCAAATTTTCACATTTTTTTTTGCAATTTTTTTCTATTTTGTTTATTAAATAGGTAGACAATCACTTTTAACTAAATATTCTACCTATATAGAGAAATAGTAAAATAAAATTATAGTATAAAGGAGTCTGATAATTGTACCCCAAACAAAATCCTCGAACGTATCCCCTAAGTAGTTTAAGTATTTAACTGAAAAAACTTTCAATATTATCTAACTTCCATTTTCAGCGCTAATATCCAAACATTTAAAGCTCTGTTTATAACATTTTACAATGCTACTCACAAGTATTTAAACATATGTCTGCAAGAATTAAAATTATAAATCTATGTAGTTTTAACTCCTAATTATTTTCAAGCCAAAAAACAAAAAGATTATTTTCACATTTTTTTATTTTTTCTCTGATCATTCTCATCCATTTTCTCGACGATCCGTAATGAATTTTGTAAATCTAAAAATATGAACGTTTTTTATCCGATTTTCTCTTTTAAATGAGATCCATGAATAATAACTTTCAAGTTATATTTGTGTTGTAATTTTTTTTACCACTATAAATATTTGTGACTTTCAGTTTTTTTTTTATTTTGCTTCAAAATAATTTAAACATTGTTCACAAGCATATAAACCTCATTAATAACACTTCAAATCTCTAGAATGAAGCATATAAATCTCATGTACAAAGAACTAAAACCTCAACAATAACATTTTAAAATATATAAACTTCAACAATAACACTGCATTTGCAAAGCATATAAACCTCATGTACAGAGAATTAAAACATCAACAATAATATTTTCAAAGCATGTAAATCTCAACAATAACAATTTACAAAACATATAAACCTCATGTACAAAGCCTTGAAAATTTTAATGGTCGTAGACTAAGATTTAAAAACTTGAAAATTTAAAGTGTTCATGAGTTTTACTTTAAAAAAACAAATGACTTTAAAATTATTCAAAAATATTTTTTTCATGGATCTTATTTGAAAGATAAAATCGAATAGAAAACGTTCGTATTTTTAGATTCATAAAATTCATCACGAGTCATCGGAAAAATAAATTATAATGATTAGAGAAAAAATAAAAAAGAGTGGGTGAAAGAAATCTTTTCGTTTTTGGCTTGAAGACAAAAGTAGTTATGAGTTAAAACTATGCAAATTAAGAATTTTAATGCTTTCAGACAGAGGTTTACATGATTACGAGTAGTATTGTAAAATGTTATAAACACAATTTTAAATATTTTGATATTAGCGTTGGAAATATCAGTTAAATAACATTGAAAGTTTTTTATGTTAAGCTACTTGGAAAACGCACTCAGGTATGATGGTTTGGGGTACCAGAACATTTCTCTAGTATAAAAGTTAGTTTGTAGGTATATTTTCACATAGAGATCATGATGAACGTTTCATATTGATTATTTGAATTTTAAAAATAAAGATAACGGTTCATAACACGGATTAATTCACACTATGCATAGTATCATAGCCTCAATCAATCAATCAATAGTATAAAAAATATTAGTTATAAAATTATCAAACTTAAATCCGGACCGTCTGATCAAAATCCTTGCCAATCCAATTCGAAATAAGATACACATAACCCCTTTAACATGTTTGGATTTTATGGTATGGATCTAAACAGAAATATTCTACTATCTTAGTTGATATAAATTCCTTCTCGTAATTGTTTTCATCGATTCATCCCATGTTTAATTTTCTTTTAATAAATATGTCCTCACAGATAGAAAAGGCCTGAGACACCGTTTTTTTATTTACCACCCTAATAAATCAGAATTAAATCATTATCGCACAATTAATCGGATTTAAGATTTCATCACGGACACATACCCAATATGTGCACAGATCCCAATCGGTGCGCGGACTGAATATGCATACCGAAATTGATTTTTTTTATTAATCCGTCCGTCTACATACCTAGTATGCGCACAATTTTTTTTTTAGTTATGTTATGAATTGTTTGAAATTTTTTGACTATTTTTTTTTCGTTATGCATATATAATTTGTAGTATAAAACATTTATCAAATTGTGCGTGTAATTTGCAACAATTTGTGCACCAACTTAGTACAAAATGCTGCTTAAATTGTGTGTATAATTTGTTGCAATAGTTTTTAGTTCAAATTTAGTCAAAAATTTATTTGTTAAATAAGTGTGTTTTATTTTCTACAATTTCACCATCAAATTTTATGTGTACATATAATTCTAAATACCACAAAACGAAACATAATAGAACAGAAAAAAAATTTGGTCAAAAAGTTTCAAACAATTCGGAACATAACTAAAAAAAAAAAATGCCCGCGTACTGGGTATGCGGACAAATTAATACAAAATTAAAAAAATATTTAAAAATTCAATTTCGGTACGCATACCCAGTCCGCGCACCGATTGAAATCCGTGCGCATACTGGGTATGTGTTCGTGGTAGAAAAGTGATGAAGTAAATCAGGCCGTACAATTTCATATTTACCTAATCAGGCTGTACATTTTGATTGGAAAAGGCCCGTTGCATTTGTCTTGTTTGATTGTTTCGAAGAAGAGTGATGAAGTAAATCAGCGGTACCCACACTTAACTTGGAGAAATTTTAAAAGCACCCGCTAGGGAATATTCGAAACACAATTTGAATTAAATTTTAGGAAATTTTATTTATTTGCCACTCCAAAACTTGAAAATTAGTTATTTGCCACTCCAAAATCATTAAATTAAGCAAATTGCCACCATTATACACTAAATTCAGATTTTTGATTTAAATTATTCTGAAAAGTAATGTATAATAAAACATATTTTGGTATTTCTAAAATTACCCCCTTAAATCAAATGGTGTCTCTAGTCTCTCTATTGTCTTCGATCAACTCTTCCCTTCCAGCCAATCCCTTTCCAAACTCACTCACCAAAACCCTTTGTTATTTGCCCCTATGAAAGAAAAGAGATATCGCCGGTGAAAGAAAAGAGATATCGCCAGCCGCACCCTCTCCAGCATGACCCCTGCTCTCTCCAGCACCTTTACCCCTACGCAGATCTCTCTCCAATCACCAAATGTACTCACCAAAACCTTCTCCTCGCCACCCTTTTCTCCGTCAAGATATCTTCCACCTGCCTTCCGCCATGCATTACCATCGGCCACTTGTGGAGAACAGCGCTCGAATATCTCCATGACTTTTGCCCAACCAAGTCACTCCTCTATGTTGCCAATGGCGCCGTGCCCTAACTGTGGCCATAAATTGACTAAGCTTATGAGTTTAATTCCATTGAATCCAAACAAAGTGTCTTACAAGTGCAAAAAAAATACTTCGGTATATGTTCCTTTTCTACTATTGATTTCTAGATCATGGTACCAAATTGGTACCATTTTGAGTCTTCTAGGTTATATCCTACAAAATTGGTACCAAATTGATACCATTTCTAGGTTTCTAGGTTACGGTACTAAAAAAGTACATGTGAGTCTTTTATAATATAACCTACATCCCCAAAAGAAGGAGCAGCATACAAGACATGAACCCAGGACCGTATTGGTACAGTCACAGGTAATTGGTAGTCATGAGAAATCAGTTGACTGGTACCCGTACCAAAATGAGGGCACTGTTCAGTACTAAAAAAATTGGCGCACTGTATTGTTAGGTATTAGGGCTACCAAATACCGTTTAGGTTTGAGCTGCAAAAAAACCGTAAAACAAAAATTTTTACTTCAACTCAAGCCGTGGATTAAAAGGATATGTCGGAAATACCACTGAGACTGTCCATCCACAGTCTTTCATTGCAAAGACCTTTTAATCATTTACAGATCTACCTCATGATTGATTTCTAAAACTTTAAAATACTTGTCAATTAAATAGATTAATATAACATTTATACCTCGTTTCCAAATTTCAATTGGAATGTAGCTGACCGAGAAAAACGAATCTGGGGAACTGCTTGCCTCTGAGTATCAAACATCTGATACCTTGATAGGCCTAAATTATATACATATTCGATCTGATTTTTATCACGAAATAACACCAAATATCTTGTATTTTGAATATAAAGTGAATAGATTACACCTAGGATCAAGTTACTGCGTTTGCATGGTTTTAACTTACAGGAAATGAAGAAAAATGAAGAAAAATCGAAGAAAAATGTCCACTGCGAACACACGGTTTGGAATATGGCCAAAATAAGTACTTAAATGGATTTCTGGACGCGCGCCAATTTTAAAAAGATATAATAAGCTATACATCAAAATCCGTGCGGATGCACGGATCTCGATGCAGCCGCACTCTGGTTACACAGGAAAAGTCCGAGCCTAGTGCGGATCTCGATGCATCCGCAGTGCGGATAGTGAAGACGCAGTGCGGATCCCAGTGCGGATTGTTAGGACGCAGTGCGGATCTCAGCGCGAATGATACTGTAGCAGTGCGGATGGTACTGTAGCAATGCGGATTGCAGTGCGGACGCACTGTAGCAGTCAGCTAAAAATAGAGTCTGAACTTAAAACGATCATAACTTTTGACCCGTAACTCCGATTAAGGCTTATGACCACTTTTTGGAAAGCTAGCGAGAAGATCTACAACATGAGAAACTAAAAACTAAAATTTTTCTCAGTGCGGATCAGCCCACCCGCAGTGCGGCCCGGAGAACCCGCACTGGACCCGCAGAAAGCCAAAATTGCACGTTTTTGACAGTTTTTCTATTTTTGGTGCATCATGGACGCGTTTTGACAGCCACATGTGGACAAGACAATTCTGAAAAACAATCCAAATATAACACCCACTAACTCCACTCCCTAGGCTCTTAATTGGACATGATCCTTGGCTATAAAAGGGATCATCTCATCTCATCCAATCCATCATCTCTTCCCTTCTCATTCTCTCTCTACACACTTAGCGATAAATTCTGGAGAAAGGAAAGCTTTCAAGCAAGGAGAAGAAGGGTTTCCTGAGCAAGAAGTCGGCAAGATTGAGGGCTTTGATCAAATAAAGGGTGTAATCATTTCTTTATTTCATTTCTTCTTACTTTTGCCAACTTTTGTAATGGATCTCTCCATGAGGGAGTAGTTCTCTCTCTAGGGGTTTAGGTCAATGCATGAACTTGTTTAATTCTATTTTATTCGGTTATTTGTTTTTATTATGATTGTTTTATGAGATTTGATGTTAATTTCTGTGATTTAATAATTTGTGTTAATTACATAATTAGTACTTGAATTGTAGTATCCCGTTTTGAATTCGAAAGAATCAAAATTGACTGTGATCAATAGGATAGTACCAAATTATGAATGCAAATACCTTAGGTTTAGGTTAAGATTGTAACCAATTTAATCTAAGCCGGAAATATAGAAATTAAGGTTAGGAATTTGGTGAAGAACCTAATCGTGAAGTCAAACCCTAATTAGGACATCTCAATTCAAATCGAGTATTGGTATGATGGACTTAATTGCGAAGTACCAATATTTGAGGAGATGAGAGACTAACAAGAGCTTATAGGTCTAGGTAGCTAGGGTGGGGAACTTCATTGAGAAGTTCGAGTTACCTAGGCATGTTATTAATTTACGAATGTAACCCTTAATAACATATTAGGTTAGAAACCTCATCAAATCATACATGAATTCAAACAAATACCGAATTAATAGCGTTAGCAAGGAATTGTAGACCAAAGACCCCTAGATCTCTAAATCTTGAAAGCAAACCAATTTCTTTCTTTTACTTTTATTTACAATTATTGTTTCAAACTCCTTTCTCTTGGGTATTGAACCCAACCTTAGGAATTGTTAGAACAAATCCCCCAATTTACTTTTATTGCACTTTACTTTATTTTATTTTCTGAAATTTATTACTAAAGTTTGAACTAAGTTTTTATCGTACTCCCTGTGGATCGATACCTAAAATACTACTTTGATAGAATTGTGCACTTGCAATTTAACTCAAACGCGTGTTAAAGGTTTAAAAGGTACATCTTATTGTACTGAAACTTTGTGCATACGCTTTTGCGCGCATCATACCTCCATCGGTTATCCACCGGGACTAACCAAATAATAATTTATTTCATTTGTCAGAAATACCGTAAATTGTGGGCTTCTGCAAAAATACTATTCATCGAGAAAATGACAAAATAATAATATTC
The DNA here is from genome assembly GCA_033356055.1 of Carex pumila. Lineage (NCBI taxonomy): Eukaryota > Viridiplantae > Streptophyta > Magnoliopsida > Poales > Cyperaceae > Carex > Carex pumila. The sequence continues at coordinate 153,244 of JARJHM010000548.1, read as the reverse complement.
ACGACCCACAATTATTCTGATTCACTAATAAGTAAAGGCAGAAATACCGCAACTTTTGCAAATATATTATTTCTGGATCCCATAATAACCATAATTGAGAAAGAGAGAAAATAGATTATCGATCAATCATACAGATTCGATATCTCGGGATTTAGCAAACTTTCTCTTCACCCTCACCCCTCAATTTATAGGGTATGAAGTCAGTTAAGAATGACCAAAATGCCCTCATATGTGGCGGTCTCAAAGTGGAAGAAACCAAATTTGGTTTTTGCACTTTGGCCCAATAAGCTTTGAATCGATTTGGACTTTTAGTTTGGGCTTTAATCTTAATTAAGGCTTTAATCGTTAATGGGTTATAAGCCTATAATTTAAATCTATAATTAATATTTAAAATTGAAATCAAATATATAAAATTATCACGTACAGTTATATTTCTTTCAGTTGTTGTTTCGGTAACTTTTATACAATGTATCGAGTACGTTTATAACTTAACCTTTTATTTTGCTTTGCCATTTTTACATGACATTTATAATTTAATTATATCACGTATAATTAATTATAATCATCTTAATATTAATCATAATTAATTTATAATTAATTAATAAGATTCTCCGGTTAACTCCTATACGGTGTGACCCGATAGGATCTGTGTTATGTTGGTAAATAGAATTAAAAACCGTTTTAACTTCTATAATCATAGGAGGCACCTGACAAAATGCATTATGACCATCCAATAGTTAAATCTTGATTAATTATAGTTTTAAGAAAATTAAACATAGTTAATATGAGTTTTGAGTATATTTGATATATACTAAAGTCATGTTGGATAAACATGTGAGTTATTAGGTTTTTAGATGGTAAATATATAATTATATAAAACACTTATAAATTAACTTATAAAATGTTCATTTCTTTGATCCCTTGACCTTGTAGCAAATAAATTTGAAACTTTTAAAATTTTGCATATGCATGTATCACTCATGAAGTACATGGATTTGAACGGTTTGAATTCAACATTTGAAGTTAATATAATATACTTTTGGAGCTGTCTTTACCAAACTCTCTTAGTAAACACATCACACTTTAGCTTTGCTCTAATTATATTGCATCTCAAATACATCAAATCTTTTAAATAAGAAAGAGAAAAACGATACAAAAGAATGAAGGAGAAATAATAATATTGATGATGAAAGCAACTAAAAATTTGAAAGCTTAAACTCTTTATTTAGTATCAATTATTTAAAAAGTAATTTTTTGTACCTTATTTATTGAGGAGGGTTCCACTAATCCGAAATTTTTATTAATAGGAAATATAATAAATAAATATCCAAATTGAAGAACGCTTTTCAATATTTTCGAGATATAGGGAAAACGCGATGATTAATCACGACCTCTGGCCGTTATGGTTTATCACGGCCAGGATTAGCGATACTAATCACCGCACATATTAACTTAAAAAAAAAAAATTTGTCCGTGACTATCAATCACGGCCAAGCATATTGCCTATCAATTCATAGTAATTTCTGTCCGTGATTATCAATCACGGCCAGGATTTGTTTTTTTTAGTTAATTAATAGGTACGGTGATTAGCATCGCTAATCCTGTCCGTGATAAACCATAACGGCCAGAGACCGTGATCACTCATTCCGTTTTCCCTATATCTCGAAAAAATAAAGCGTTCTTCAATTTGAATATTTATTTATTATATTTCCTATTAATAAAAATTTCGGTTCCACTAATTGCTTCCAAATATGAACGCTCAATATTTACATCAAAATCCGTGCGAATCAGAGTGCTTGATCAAAAGAATTAATCGCCTCCGGTTCTCTCCCGACCCCCGCAGCGTTTCCTTTAGTCCTTTCTTCTCCTCTCCGTTGGTGCCCCTTTAGTTCTCTCACCTCGCCTCCACTACTCAAAGGCGGCGGATCCCGGCTTATTGTTCGCCTCGGTGGGTTGCTCGTTTCCCACAGCACTCTCGTCAGGTATAACTCTCTCTCTCTTGCTCGCTCACTTCCTAGAGCTGTGTTACTGTGGTCTTCAACTTGATTTCTTAGCTTTGATGCAGCTCATTTCGATTTTGAACACAAACTTGAACAATGTTGCCTAGATTGCCAATCAGATAAAATATTGAGTTTAAAGTTTAGTTAGTTATATTTTGGGCCCTCTCATCAGGTTTAGAAATTATTTAAATTTCTAATTTTAGACTTCTCTATATCTTGGATTAAACAGCCCTGCCCCGACTATGAAAATAATCTATTGCAAAACTAAAATGCTAGGGACTCAATTGGCGGACTTGAATACTACAGGAAGGACAATTATTTGGTGTTGATTAGGGATAAATGTGTCATAAAAATTATTCTTTTACTAAAACTGATTTTTAGGACAAATTTCAGTGTAATTTGCTGTGTAGTTGGTCAGATTTGCACAGGAGAGGGATTGGGAGAGAATGCGAGGCGATTCATTTCTCTGATTAGGTGCTCTGATTTGCACGGATTTTGACGTAATATGGAGCGTTCATATTTTGGGAGCAATTAGGAGTATGAAATTTTGGGTGCAGTGGAACCCTCCTCTTTAAATAATACAGATTCTCCTCAACAATTAAATATGTTCATTCACACCTACGGAGGAAACTACTATTGTACTAAGTACTAAAACTCTAACAGTTACCTCTCGACTTGCACTGACATCACGGTGTACCTTGAAATTGTCCAAGGATGAGCAGCTGACTCGGCCATGTCGATATCAAAACGAAGGGATCTCTTTCCCACTAATCTCTCTCGTCTCTGTTCCATCCCGTTTCAACTCCAGGTCCTTATTTTGCTTTCCCAATATCTATTTTTTTTATATGTTTCACTTGGGCATTTCGTTGAACGGCTTTCGGGTGTGTAAATGACACGAGGTTTTGCTTCAGAGGTGGAAGCATACATCTCCAGGAGAGAATGATGGCCATGTTCCAGCAGAAGTCGAGGCAGGTACAACAGTCAAGGCTGGTAATAATTCTTTTTCTTTTTTAACGAGTACATTTATCTCTAGTGCCTGTACATGCTGAGTAGGGGGTAAAGATTTTAGCAGTTGCCACCAAATGTACAATTATGTTTTTAGGTTATGGCTGTCATTAGCACATGTCGGGACAAAGGGTTAAGTATTGTTAACTTCAGCAAAAGATGGCGACATCCCTAGTTGTGTTATAACTCAACGTCCAAAACACCAATTACACGAGCTTTGTTTTATTTGCTGAGAAATGCTGGAAGCCATCATAATTTTAGTAGATAACGATTTACAGAAATCTCTGTTTCTTTTATAAGCACTTCAAAAAGTGAAGTAGCACCTTCTTTTGTTTTACTGTCTAGGTTTATGTAATCCTTCAATTTGGAGAGCTTATGATTCCAAGAAGGTGGGCATTGATAAGTCAGCAATTTCTGGGCCAGCATGGACCATCATAAGATCTCTTCAAGGCAAAGGTTCATATTGTATTTTATATCGGATAATTTCCATACTAGATCACTATACCAGAACATTCCTGGAGTCGCATGGTGTGGTTTTGTCCTTTTGTTGGACATTGGCCTGATCCAATTTTTATTGTACCTTTTGTCACTCAGTATTTATGGTACTTAAAATTACATAATTGTTGAGCTGGTTGATTTGCACGGGTATCGATCAGCAGCTGTAATAGAGCAATATTATTAGAGGGTGTCTGGGATTATGCTTTGGCAAGATAGGCAGCGAGAAAGAAAAAAGGGAGGCCCCCCCCCCCCCCCCCCCCCCCCCCCCCCCCCGCCAAAAGAAGAAAAGAAAAAAAAACACCCAAAGAGCAGCACTCAAATATTCAATTATCATAGTCTCTATTACCATAATGTTGACTCTTAATAAACGTTAATTGATTTATTGATTAGTTTTGTAATTGATGCATATCAACATTCTAGTTTCATATATGGCTTGTTTTTTAATGCTGGGGTAAATCTGTTATATTGTAGCTCTTTTATGAAGCTGAACCTTTTTGTGAGGTGAGGAGATTTGTAGTAAGAAACAAGTAGTTTTTTGTTTTTGTTTTTGAAGTTTTGATGGTATCTGTCACTTGGTACTGATAAAAACATTATATTTTAACGAAACAGGTTGGTTTTTCCACTTTTATTAAATAAAAAAGGAGCTCTTGCTAAAATCAATTGTATTCTAATCACAACAGCTGTGGTCAGTTCTTTATCAAATTCGGACTAAAATTTGGTCTTTACTTCCAGAACTCAAACTTAACCTAGGGTAGACTTGGACCCTGACTTGACAACTTTAGGTTGCATCAATTGAATTTGCTTCTATCAAACCCTATGGGTAATAAAAGCTCATTCGTGACTTCCACCCAAAGTGCCAGTTATGTAAATGTATTTTTTTTTACAGAAAAAAAAGAGTCATTTAACAATTACTGGGCAATGATGCAGCTTTGTTATCACTTTTGCATTTGACTGTGATTCTAGTATTTTATACTTAGAGAGGTACCCTTTGGTCCTGAAAATTGTAATCTAGGTTTTGAAGCATATCTTGTGGGTGGGTGTGTGCGAGACTTGCTATTGAAGAGGGTACCAAAAGATTTTGATGTTATCACTACAGCTACTAATATCCAGGTTTCTGTTTTCAATATGTGCATATTTCAAGCTTATTAAAACATATAATTCCTTCTAGAACTTTGTACATCAAAACGAAGTAATTTGTACCAGATTTCTATAGCTTACCTAGGGCTGCTAATGAGTTGAGCCGGCTCGCGAATCGATGGGTTGAGCGGCTCATTATTTCATAATGAATTAGGCTTAAAATTGAAAAAGCTCGAACTCGACTCAGCTTGATTTTGAAAGAAAAAGTTCGGCTCGGTTCAGCTCATGTAAACAATTGGCTCGACTTGGCTCGCGAGCCAGCTCAAATTTTTGGTACATATTTTGGCTCATGTAAACACTGTAAAAATTTGGGCCTAGTCATCAGCGTGGCCACGTACGCAAAGAAAGATTTTTTATTAATATTTAACTCACCACTCCACGTACGCATAGAAAGGATTAAATAAATATAAAATTATAATTAAATAAAATCCATTGAAACTTTATTTTGCAATAAATTGGTACTAATTAATTTTGCAAAACTTGTGTTATCCTTGCGAATGCAGCAAATCCCCTGGAAAAAGATCCTATTACAATACTACATCCTTCCGATATCAACGTGGCAGAAATCTACTCGTCTGATCACTGCCTTTTATTTTGATGAACTTTTATTTTTTTATGAAATCTGATTACTGTTTTATGTTTGGTTCTCAACGTGGCAGAAATCTACTCGTCTGATTACTGAGACAATGAATTGGGTTCACTGTTGTAAACAGGGGACTCCTCGTTAGCCATTCATTTCCATCCACGTGTCTCATGAACCAAACAATCTCCACATCTTCCTTCAATCTATGAATTGAAAAAGAATTCCCAGTTTGAAACCCCTTAATCAAGTCATTCAATTCTCACTTCATCTGAGCTGAAAAAGATAGATGACTCTAACTTGTGTTCTAATTTATATCCAGATCGGCATTTCTAAATCCACTGAGAGAGATGTTGCCTTATCGTCAACTGTTGCACGGAAGTAACATAGATAAATTCACATAAAACAAAAACCACAAATTTAGATGTGGTCATGCTGGTGACTAGGCCCAAAATTTTACAGTGTTTACATGAGCCGAAATATGTACCAAAAATTTGAGCCGGCTTGTGAACCGAGTTGAATCGAGCCAAGTATTTACATGAGCCGAGCCGAGCCGATTTTTTTTTTTTTTCAAAATCAAACCGAGTTACGAGCTGAATCTTTTTGCTTCTCTCATTGAGCCGAACCGAGTTTGAGCCGAGCCTTAATCATTAGCAGCCCTAAGCTTGCCATTTAGGTCCAACATTACAGAAATGCCAAACCAACTCTGATCCTAGACCCTAATGTCCAATTTGAAGCTTATTTTCTTCCTTATTCTCTCTTAACTAGGTTTTGGTTGTACCACCTGTTACATTTTTAGAAGAACAGGCACACAAATAAGAGCCAACAGGAATGGGTTATGGTCCAATAGTTCAATACGTGTGAGTACCAATGGTCCTATATAGTACAATATCGTATCAGTATCAGACCTGACCTGTCTGATGTGAAAAGTAATAGTTGTATATTGTAATACGCGCCATAACTAATAACTGATCTCATGCTAATGTGATGCAGATTAAGAAACAATTTAGAAGGTGTTTTATTGTGGGCCGCCGTTTCCCCATATGCCAGGTTTATATGGTTGGTAGCATAACAGAGGTTTGTCAATTGAACTTTGGAATTCAAATGTTTGATCTTGTTTTTATGTTATTTTTTGTTGTTGTTTATACACCCTGCAAAACATATTAATAGGACATTGAAAATGAATCTGGTTTTGCATATCATGGGTTTTATTTATTTTTGGCTTGCTTGTTGAACAAGTACATAGTTGAGTCTCCATTGTTCGTTTATGTATTTTTGGATTTACTGCCCTGGACTCCAAACAAAGGCCATTACTTCCAGCACTGCTTGGTGTCTTTGTTGACCACAGTTTGGTGCATACATACTGCATTCTTGGGTGATTGTAGCCACATAAGCTTGAATACCCTCTACATCTTGAAAAATATTTATTGGTGTTAAGCTATAAAATTGTATAATTATAGGTATCAAGCTTTCATACTACTGGTATAAATGTCAAAGAAAGTAAAGAGGGTATTTCACGTAAAGCTATGCGCATCTGTAGTGAAAAGGACCTTGTTCTGTGGAAGGATTCTATGCGTAGGGATTTTACTATAAATGGGTGACTTTTCTTATCTTTAAGTAAAAAAATAAATTCCATATATTTCAAGAGAAAATTGTATCGTTGGTTAGTACTTAGTACCAAGTTCTTTACAGTGACTTTGATTTTGATGCATGTGTTATGAACCAGATTATTCTTTGATCCTGTCAAAGCCAAAGTTTATGATTATGTAAATGGTTTGCAAGACTTAAAATCATCCAAGGTATGCACTTCTTCATTATTAATTTTCCGTGGCGTCAAGTCAGAATTCAGATCCCCTAAAGTAACCCAAATTTTGAGTTTGGATCCGGATCGTTCAATCTGATCTGGCATGAATATTAAAGGGGCCCTGTGCATTCCACCTCGGACCGGATTAGCCTGAATTCTGATTGGACGGTCCAGATCCAAACTCAAAATTTGGGTTACTTTCGGGGATTTGGACCCCCTTTATCATAGGTTTTTTTTAGAAACCCTCTACTTGCCCGATTCTTCCAAATGTATCATTGTTTCTTGGGCTAGTTCCCCTGTAAGTAAACTACAAGTATATATGGGCAAATATGGAGATGGAGGAGATCATACTTGGGTCTGGATCAGGAATTGAAATTTTCAAAATTTGCTATGATTGATTCGGAGTTACTGTGTTTTTGTGTTTTGGATTTTTAGATGGACAATATCTTTTGTTTGGTTCTAATGATCATCTGTTCTTGGTTTAGGCAGTTAATTGTTGTAGGGTTATTTTAGAACCTTGTAATGGTACCAGCTGGTTTGGTACTGAAAAACTTGCTTGTTTCAATGAAACAGGTGAGCTTTCCCCCCACTTTATTCATAAAAAAGTAACATGTTTTACTTTGATGGTGTTTTCTTTTTGTGTAATATTATGATCAGGTATCTACCGTGGTTTCTGCTGACCTATCATTCAGCGAAGACTGCGGTATGTGTTTTAGCTGCATGTTACATGAACGATGAATTGTGAGTTGTGACCTCGCCTATAGTTTACATCAGGGCAAATACTTTTGTATATACTTCCCCTAGAAAACATGAAATATTTTAAATTTTCCCTACAAAGCACGAGTGTATTACTGAGGCCCTTTCCTTCAACAGTTATACAAAAAGTACACCCGCACCAGGATTTTGCTGTACTGATGGTGCATATGATCTGTAGCAGTATTGTTACTGAGAGGATAAGTTAAGTCCTTATTTAAGGGCATCAAGGAATGATGACAACAAAAGGAGAGATAATTGATGTAAAACTGGGTTTCCTTGAGCCTGGTTTTGAACTGAAGCTCTGTTGTGTTGAAGTGATTACCAATTTGGGGAAATCACTATTTTTTTAGGAACTAGTATTAGCCGTGATTGTAAACATGGTCGGACTTACCACTCAATCCTCATTACACAGAATTTTTTAAAACTTGGGTAGGAGGTGAAATGGAAAGTTTCCATCCATTAAAACTCATTTTAAACTTTATATAAAAAAAATCTCATGTTAACTGCAGCAAGGATTTTGCGAGGTTTGAGAATTGCTGCTCGGCTTGGTTTCCGGTTTTCTGATGAAACTGCAGCTGCTTTGAATGAGCTTTCTTCATCTATTTCCACTCTTAACAAGGTGAGTCCAGGACAGAGTGTTGAGTTAATATCTTTCTATTTAGTCACAATTTAACTATTTTTTTTTTTCACTTTTCATTATCTTCTTTCTTTGTTCTATTATGTAGGCAAGGTTACTGATGGAACTGGATTTCATGTTGGCATATGGTGCAGCCAGACCATCAATCCAGTTGCTAAGAAAATATGGTCTTCTTGAAATTCTTCTCCCATTTCATGTAAGTTGGATGAACACTAGAATGACTGTATTTCCTTAAGAGTGCTGATGCAGTTTTATTTTTGTTCTCAGGCAGCATATCTAAATCATCAAAGCAAGCACAGATCTGATTATACTAGTACAATGTTTATGGTAAGTATATATCTTTTCCCATTTTCTTCTTCAAGAAATTACCAATATGGTAATTTTTTTTCCAGTGATTCAATTGTAGCCATCTTAAGTGTTATTTGTTTAATTCAGGGGCGGATGCACACATTGAGTATGGGGGTCAATTGTCCCCCATTTATTTTCAAATATTTTGTACTTTTACGTGATTTTCTATATAGTATAGAGTAAAATGCTACGGGTACAGTAAAATTGACCTCCATTCACAACATGAAAATTTTATATGATTGACTCTCATAACTTGAAAATCTGGCTCTGCCCTTGGTTTGATTAATTTAGTCAATTCTTGGATTATAAATTGATTTTGATGGACTGATTAGGCAAGTAATTTAAAATCTTAAGATCCATATTTTCGTTAGATTCCTAACCTAGTTTCATCAAATCATACTGTGAGATAGAAGTATCCTGAATCAGTATGCTCATATCTATTAGTAGGTTTCTTGTTGATTGGATAAATTAATTCCTAAAACTGGAAGTAAAAAGTTTTATTACTAACAGCAATTGTTTTTTATTGCTACAATTTTATAATTGCTCCTTTTTTTCCTCAATTGGTACAGAACATGTTTTCAAGCCTTGACAAGTTGGTTTTCACAGATCAACCTTGCAGCTGCACTTTATGGTAAGAGTTCACCTAATTTTTTGTATTTCATACTCGAGTATTCCACACTTCGACCTTATTACCCAATGATCTGATTTAAAAAAAGAAGAAGCTACTATTGTGTCACTTTCATCTTTTGTGTGGGACTAAAGGCCTGGTTGTTGTTGCCACTTTCATCTTTTGGATACCATGCATATATACCCATTGGACACCAGTCGATCCCAATATAATCTATTATGTTCTTCTAATTTCTTTTATTCTGTTTGAACTTTGTTGGTTAATGGTTTAATTAAGACTTTTAATGAGATCGATTATTACTCGCTACAAGCAAGAACTTAAAAAATGAACAGTGTTTTGCTGAAATTCAACCATTGCTTTATGCAAAAGAGAAAGGGTACAGAAAGGAAAGAACAACAACAGAAACATAACTTAAAATCGAAACCTTCCAAGTTACCAAGCATCTATACAAATAGAAAACTTGCAGCTGCTTAAATTCCTTTTCTCGATCCGGGCATCAGTTTTTCCTGATTTTCCATCTATTCACAGGCTGGGATTGTTAGCATTTCACATTGCTCTAGTACAAAACCCACAAGAAGCCTCAGTAGTGTGGGCCTTCTCTTCCCTTTTGTACTTTGGGACATGCTCAGATGCTATGGATATTGTAAAACGAATGGATGGCAATGAAAAGGCAGTTGATTTCCTCCCTGAAATAAGAGCCCCATGTGACGCAGAGCCCATGTCAGAGAAAATGCTCAAGAAAAAAATGTTGCATCTAGCTACACTTGTTAGGTCTTCAGTCAATGTGTTTTCAAGTGTAGAGTCTCTTCGAGAAAATTTGACTGTGTTTTCAGACACTCCGGAATTTTCTGGACAGGTATGCGTAATAAGGATTGTTGTACCAGCTGATTCTGATATGTATAGACTAAAAAATTAGGTTACTGTCAAATAAAGAATATTAAAAGCAAGTACACAATGAGAAACTAAATATCAGAAGTGCCAGTACCAAATCAGAACAGTAACAGCTTGTCAAGGTTCTCATTCAGCTGGTCATTAAAATTATGAGTTGAGTAAATTACACATATGGTCCTTTTTTGAAATGCCATGACAGAAGCTGTCAGGTGGTATTGCATTTAACGATATGCACAAACATGCACTTACAGTGTTCATCATACAATTCAGAGAGCATACTCTGCTTTTCTCAGTCACCTAATTTACATCATATCAGTAAAATAAAAAATGAAATGAAACTTCTCAACAGGACTGCAGCCAAAGATTACACTATTTATAATCTTGTTCACCAGAATCTCCAGGGGAAGACTGCCTCCTCTGAAAACTCTTTCGTTTCACTGTTTCCAAATGGCCCAAGTTGTACATATGAACCAGGAAATCCAGCACTTCTCTTTGATCCCATCTCGGCTTGAATTTCCATTTCTGAGTGCTGATACTGAAGAAATCCAAATCTGTTGGATAGTTGCACGTTGTCGGATTAGATTAGTTCCCAGCTTTGCTGATAGCAGCTTCCAAACCTGTACTGCATAACGGCACTTGTTGGATTAGATGGTCCTTAAAATCATCCTTTTCCCATTTATATCCGTTAATTTTGAATTTTGTAATTTGATCTCTAAAAATTTGAATAATACCAAGTCGGTCCAACTGTTAACATATTTAAAAACGGATGGAAGTCCACATGAACATGCTGTCAGCCTAGAATCTCTTTTCTGCATAATCTGGATTTTGCAAAGAATAACAAGAGTATCCTTTGTTTTAAAATTAATAGGAAAACTATGTTTGAACTGAAATCTGATTGCATGCATTTAGAAGGGTTGTCTGAATTTATGAGATCAAGTGGTATACCTAAAGAAACATAAAAATCTGAAATGTCTTCATTGAAAGCATTGAAAGCATGCATCCTGACAATACTTTCTGAACAAGTGCTTTCAGATTTCAGGCATAGTTTTTGTAACTATTTCAAAAACAGGGATATTGTTGCTATTCTTATTAAAATCCGCATAAGACAGAAGAAATTTTGTCAGCATACTTAGTGATGCAGATATTGAGGTGGATGAAAACATTATTCTTAGGATCTTAGTGGATGTACATTGACATGTCAGCATCCATGCTATAATTTAATTGCATGACAAATTTAAAACAAATTCATAACCTTATAGACCAATAGGACAACTATAAATTAAGGTAATCAAAACACAAAGATGACCACTATGTTAAGCCATCCTTGTACTTTTTTAACTCTTATATTACATAACTGGCTGATTCTTTCTGCTAAAAATAAGAGTGTTGTGGTTTGTAGGAGCTGATATCTGCAAAAAAGGGACGTGAAGTGGCTCAACTCTTCAACCTGGAGCGCAACAAGAGGAGAGAGAGATATGACATCAACTACGGGCTGCTGAAGAAAGGTGATCCAGATGAGACCCGATTTGTTATTGGGAAAGTGATTCTGGATACACTTGCTGCTGGAATGACCAAGAGTAAGGAAAAAGAAGTGAGGAAGGAAGATAGCAGTGACAGCATTCGTAATCTGAGACTGCTTTTTGGTGGCTAAGAATACAATGCAGAGATGCTGCAGCTCCTGCCTACAGAGTGCAAAAAAAAAAAATGTATGTCAAATCGTTGGTGCACAAAGAGATGCCATGGCTCCTTTCTGCAGTGTTCAAAATGGATTGCAATCTGCAGTGTTAAACAGTTTGATCAGAGGATGTATAACATATTTTCTATCTGTTTGAGCTGTAATTCTGCATTTGAATGTTAGACTATGTGAGCTGGATGATGCCTCAAGACTTGGAAATTGCATTGTTTAGTTTATAGTTCATGTTGGTTGCACTCTATGCTTACGGTAAGCACAGCTGCACAGGATGATTAGGCATTCTGGTTAGCTTTTTGGTTACCAACACAGAGCAAGTATAAAATTCATTTTTCAATTTTGTTTCTTTGTTTATTTCTCTATTTTTATTTTGTGTGTGGGGATGGGAGGGCAGATACTGAGAAGGGCAAAAGGGCAAGTTATGTCAACTCCATGTTCTTTTTGTTCCTTTAAATAGATTTGAGTTGCATTGCCGAAGCAAAGTTAACTAAGGACGGCAATAATGATTGTGTTCCGGTGCTTTTAACTGACAGGGAAGTTGTTTCAAAAAAAAAAAAAAAAAAACTAACAGGGAAGTTGGTTTTAAAAGTCTTTTGTTCTTCCTTTTTATTTTTCTGAGCAAGAGCTGCAAGGGTAACACTTAAGATCGCAATTCTCTCAAGCTTATTTTGGAATCACACGATCTCAACTGTGTTTCTAAGAACCCTATAATGTTTTTGTTCTAGTTCAGCACTTGCCAGAAAAAGCATGTGACCGCATGTAGTGCGTAGTAAAGAACCAGTAAACAGGACCCGTCTACATTTTTATTTTATTTGTCAAACAGTGAACGGAGTAGCTCCATTTAGGACTTGGAGGTAGAAGAAAAATTAGAAACTCTATAATCACATGGATCCCGCACAAACAACAGACCAAATGTAGCCCAGCCCAATATATTTGGGCCCAAAGTCGCATAAAAATATTTCCATGAAAGACAATTATTGGAGAGACATCCAGTGCAATACATGACGCCCGAATGCATTCTAACCCGAGCCGGATTGACCTGATACTGATCGAACAGTCCGCATCTAAACTCAAAATTAGAGTTACCTCAGAGGGTCCGGCTGAGTGCATTTCCTCTGAGATATCTCAACTTTTGCGTGACCGACGTGTCCGGTGCATACTCGGGGTGATGTAGGGGGTTAGTATTATATTTGCTTCGAGATTCATGCAGAACGTATTTAAACGGTCGAGATATTCCATAAAGTCACGTAAATTTTAAGATATCTCAGAGGATACGAATTCCGGACGCCGTATTCTTCCATTTTTCATGATTTGGTACTTCTACGGTTCTACCCAATTTTACAGAGCGTTACCAGTTGAATTGCTATTTTGTTGAGAGAGCTTTAACTCGTAAACCCGTGCTAACTTGTTATAGTCAAAGAGCTACCTATCTTCTCCGATTGATGGATAACTCGGTTGTACTGAGAGATTGGTTCGACCGGGTCGACTCCAGCCGGACCGGTAACGTCACCGCCTCTCAGCTTCAGGTCCCCAAAATCTTTGATCCGATCATTTTCATTTTCTTGTCAGTTGGCGTTAAATTGATTGTTTGGTGATTTTTATTGAAATTGGGAATGTTTAACAGAGCGCTTTGGCTGTTGGGAACCTCAATTTCCCCCTATCCATTGTTCAGCAGATGATTAGGTTCTGCTCTTTTCTTTTGAAATTCTGATTGTTTATGGAAAATTACAAGAAGGCTTTATAAATGAAGGCTTCTCTAAAATAATTTGCAGGATGTATGACTTTGATAAGAATGGCACTATGAACTTTGAAGGTTTGTAGACATTTGTATTTTTCTTGTTTTACTGTTAACTTATGTCTTTGCAGACTTTCTTATCTAGCAGCTATTTAATTTTTGCAGAGTTTCTTGCTCTGAACAAGTTTCTTCTCAAGGTTAGTTACTTGATTAATCTATTGTTATATAATAAACCTCCTCCAAAATGTTAGAGAAAAAGGTTTATGCCTTTGATTTTCATTTTCATTTGCATATGCATCACCATGCATGCATGTGTGCATCTGTTTTGGTATGGTGGTTCTGGTGGATGTTTGTTTGGCAATGTGTCTCTGACAAGGCTGATATCACTGGATCCTGGTACAGTTTTATTGTAACAACTAACAAGCCCATAACATGCCCAAGGACAAATCACCAAAAAATAAATAAATAAAAAACAAGTCCAGAACATGCCAGCTACATGCAGCTGCTTATCTATATATTTATTTGGTTCTTTTGCATCTTTCTCTCCCCCCTTCTAGGAAAGAAATTTCTCTTTGATTAAATATTGAAATTGTCTGTCAAGTCTGGTGCATATTTCAACTCAATTTTATTTGTGCAGGTTCAAACAGTGTTCTCCACACTAGAAAGGTTTTTGCTTAGTAGCATGAAAGCTCCCTCTGTATATGATCCTTTTTTAAACTTATTCCATTATCTTCCACTTAAAAAGATTTCAGATTTTATCAAACAAATAATTGAAGCCGTATCAGCCACTTGTTGCAATTTATTGGTTGTCAGTTTGTAATGAAGTACAAAACTAAGATCTACATTGCTGCCAAATTGCATGTGAATATTAACACCATCTTCTGTTTAATTCACAAATTAGAGGAAGAATTGAAGTACTAATTATTGAGCTATAATGCACTATTGAAATATAGTAAATTTATTGCATATTTATGGATTCATGCTGTAACATCTAATTCACAAAAAGGATCAGTCTAAATGCTTCGCAATTTTTTTACTTGCTTCTGCAGGGGCCGAGGATTCCTCCCTCTAGATGATGTTCACGTGGTATCAATATGTTTTATTTCAGATCACAGAATATTTTTTTTTTCTTTTTTCCAATAATGATATTTTTATGGTATTTTAAACTTAGCCTCCAGGGGTCAAGCCTCGCAAAATTTCATGTTTACATTGCTATACTTCCAAACTGATAAGGCTATAATTTCATCTTGGTATCACATCAATATTTTTAATTATTCAGGAATGACTGTTCTTTATCAGCTTGAGCTCAATGCTATACTTGAATAATTGTTTTCGTTAAAGTGTAAAAACAAGTATTCTCTTTGTTGCAAGTTTGTTATATGGCAAAGCCAGTGCTTCATATCCCTTTGTTTCATTATCTTTTTTAACTCCATGGTGAAACCATTAACTGACCATCATTTTGCAGGCACTAGGCAAGCTTGGTTACTCCTTTGATGCACCTGCCTTCTACACTCTCTGTGAGGTACTTTATTTCCGTTAAAATTACGGCATAAACATTTTATTATGGTAGGTATTATTGTATGTTCTCTCATTTGGATTACTTAGTTAAAAATGATTTATTTTTTTAGGTTTTTTACTTTAGTCGTGTATACTCTAGACATAGTTCTAACATTTTGGGATTTCTAATTGTTATCCCAAAACAAATTAGTTGGGAATTTTGGAGAAACGAATTGTGTGAGCAAGCAAATTTGTTTTTGTTATGGATATAAAACCAAATAACAGCCTCCTCTGATTGCTTATGCTTTTAGACAAACTGATTGGTCAACATGGTATCGAGCCAGAGATCCGGAATCAAGTTCTGCTGGGCCTTTGTTATAAAACATTTCCTTTTATTAATAATCTTACTTGTGATTGGTCTGAAAACAAGATGCCACATGTGAGAGGAATGTAACAATGTAAGAACCAAATGACCACCTACTATGACATATTATTTTGAAAAGCTATGGTTAAAATTTCACAGGCCTCATCATAAATGTGGCCATGGCCAATTTATGAACAGGAATAGTTTTTGAGGGACTATGCTGAATGTCATCTTTCACATGTCAAAGAATAATTTAGCTGACGAAATTATTTGATTAACTTTTTTTTAGAGCTTCGATGAGAAAAAGATGGGGATGGTTCGGCTTGATGAGTTCATATCACTTTGTATATTTGTGCAATCAACAAGGTATATGACATCCATTATCATGAAACAGGGTTGTTTCTGTAATTAGCACAAAAAACACCTAAGGTTGTCCCGTTGGCAACTATATATCCAATGATTTGCAAATAATTATTTATCTCCAAAACCAAGGTTAGTCAAACCAGAATTTACAAACCTGCCCCTAATGTTTTTTATATTGACTTGACCTAGATGTGTTTACAATCAAATACATTAAGTCAGATTTTAGCATTTGAGTTTACTTTGTAGCAATTAATATTTGACCTATTGATCAGCAATTTAGAATTAGAAAAAGAGCACAACAGAGTTAGTTTTAGTGTTTTTTTTTTAAAAAAAAATGTTGAACTATATATGCATTTACCGTAGAACATTCTATTACATGTTTAGAAAATGTTGAATTTCAATTGCAAATAGGAGAACTTTAGAAAATAACATTACACTAATGGCAAATAAAAATTGCCCATGAAACAATGATCAGATATTTACTCAACAGACTATTAAAGCCAAAATAATGATTTTCTTTTGCAGGAATTTATTCAATTCTTTTGATACAAGCAAACAAGGACGAGTGACACTGGATTTTAACCAGTTTGTTTATTGCAGTAAGTATTTCCTTTGAATTGCTTTGACTACCTTGGGACTAGGGGTGTTGATGGGCACAATACGGGTCAGTGGAAGCATTTTCATATCCGTACCATTAAGCTGGCGGAAAAAAACTACCCATACCCGATAAACTATCAAAAATAAAATCTCATCCATACCCATCTTATTGAATATGATACGAGTCAGGTAAACAGATAAAAAGGTGCCATTGACACCCCTATTTGGGACCTTTCTGTTCTCCTTTCTACAGTGCACCAGATATCTATCTCACATGAAACCTGAAGGAAATTACTTGTCAATAATTCATATTTTTTTTTTCACTAAAATTTAATGAATTGAAATGAAGAAGCTCTAACAGTTATTAAACTATGTCATGGTGCGATATGGGGCTTAACTTGGTGCCATTGATACCCCTATTTGGGACCTTTCCGTTCTCCTTTCTACAGTGCACCGGACATCTATCTCACATGAAATCTGAAGGAAATTACTTGTCAATAATTCATTAATTCATATTCTTTTTTTCACTAAAATTTAATGAATTGAAATGAAGAAGCTCTAACAATTATTAAACTATGTCATGGCGCGTATGGGGCTTAACTTGGTCTTGTTTCTTTTGATACAAAAGGTGCATTATTTTTAGAAGAGGGCAATTTTTCAAAGTCGAAATGCTGCTTAGTTTAAATTTATCTTATATCTGTTTTTTTTACTTCACAGCTGCCAACTGCCGGATATAGAACCATCACTGGAAAGCGTACTAGTTTGTTGTATGCAGCAATGATTTTCTTTAACTTAATAATTTCATTGTTTGATCATGTATATTATAAGACATCTTTGATCTCTGTCCATAAATTAAATCCAAACATCTCATTGTTTTGATCTATTGTAAACTATATTTGTGTATATATTTAGATCTTGATCAAATACCTAACTAGAAGATTTAGCACAAATTTCAAGGTTTTTCTGATTACACAAGTAAAACCACATTTTTTGGTGGTTGTCTAAGAATAAAGAATTCTTGCTTTGTACCAGCCCAAAATAAAATTATAGTTCTAGCTGAGTTAGTTGTCAAGTTACATAATTTTGACAGATAGGAATACGTCAAGTGGCACAATTTTGACAGATACGAGTACAATAAATAAAGTAACAGGACCAATGAGATCCATTTGTGAGATTTATACTTCCAAAATTTTCCACTATAATTATATGAGGAGGGATCAAGTTATAACATTTTTTGAGTTACAACAAGTTACAACAAACATTATTTACATTTTTAAAGTCCAAATCGTCAATCCAAACCGTTAAATGTGATCTCTACAATAAAATGTGCTTGGAGACTAAATTTTATATTTTTTAGAATTTTTTTACTATTTATTAAGGTAGGTATAAAAACTAGTCAAATTCATACTATTGAATTTTGTACCCACTTTAATAAATAGTAAAAAAATTTCAAAAAATGTAAAATTTGGTCTCCAAGCACATTTTATTGTAGAGATCACATCTAACGGTTTGGATTGACGATTTGGACTTTGAAAATGTAAATAATGCTTGTTGTAACTTGTTGTAACTAAAAAAATGTTGTAACTTGATCCCTCCTCTAATTATATATATACCCAAATATTTTTTTTATGATTTAGATATGTGCTCATTAAAAGTTTCAAATTAATTATTTCCCCGTCCAAACTCATTCAAATTAGATATATCCCCATTTCTGAATTTAAGCAATTAAAAATATAGATTAGACTTTTAAAATAAAACTTGAAAGATCCAATATAGTGATATTCGAGCCTTCGAGGTTAAAAAGAATTGAATTGTAAATCAAGTACTGTTACGTCTTATCCGTACTCAACAATTGGAAATGGCTCTTTATTAAAGTTAAAACTAGAATTCTAACTTGTGCTGTTCATCTATCAAAGAAAGCGGTAGATCTTGATGAGGTGCATAAGTTGGCGAATTCCAGATGGAGCTGGCATTCGATCTACTGTATGGAAGGTACCGCATCAAGCCGATTTTTTTATTTATATCCAAAATAAAATATAAATTTCAAAAATTAACCAACTAGCTAATGAAATTGTAAAACTATCCAAATCGGTTAACCATTAACCGGACTCAAATCAAATTTCCGGTTATTGGTTTCCCGGATTCATTGAAATAGTCCGGTTAACCATTAACCGGAAATTTGATTTGAGTCCGGTTAATGGTTAACCGGATTTTTGCATTTTCCTTTTTTTTTTTAAAAAAAAAAAAGAAAACCGGTTCATGACTAACCGGAAAGTAAGTTTTTTTTTTTTAAACAGAAATTTCGAATTTTTTTTATTTTTTGTATTAAAATATTAGAAATATTGAATATATTTCTTTGAAAATAGATGAAATATAATATAATTTGATTTATTAGAAAGACTGCAACAAATAATCCGAATCAATATTTTTCAGGCCGGATTTTTTGCGGCTGTAAGAAAAATTAATATATTTCTTTATGTGCTATTGGAAAAAAATAAAAATGCTTAGATTATGAGTTATTGATCTCGGTTCAAAAGTCACTTCTAGGTAATCTAGAAAATATTGTGATCCATCTAGTACATTTAATTAATGAAAAGTTGTTTCTATTTTAAAAAAAAATATAAACTTTAATTTATTAATAATTATTTTTCAAAAAGAATTCTCAAAATAGAAACAACTTTTTATTAATTAAATTTACTAGATAGATCACAATATTTTCTAGATTACCTAGAAGTGACTTTTGAACCGGGATCAATAACTCAGAATCTAAGCATTTTTATTTTTTTCCAATAGCACATAAAGAAATATATTAATTTTTCTTACAGTCGCAAAAAATCCGGCCTGAAAAATATTGATTCGGATTATTTGTTGCAGTCTTTCTAATAAATCAAATTATATTATATTTCATCTATTTTCAAAGAAATATATTCAACATTTCTAATATTTTAATACAAAAAATAAAAAAAATTCGAAATTTCTGTTTAAAAAAAAAAAACTTACTTTCCGGTTAGTCATGAACCGGTTTTCTTTAAAAAAAAAAAATCCGGTTAACCATTAACCGGACTCAAATCAAATTTCCGGTTAATGGTTAACCGGACTATTTCAATGGATCCGGGAAACCAATAACCGGAAATTTGATTTGAGTCCGGTTAATGGTTAACCGGTTTGGATAGTTTTGCAATTTCATTAGCTAGTTGGTTAATTTTTGAAATTTATATTTTATTTTGGATATAAATAAAAAAATCGGCGCATCAAGTCGCTGTTTTGAGTTTTTTTTTTTTTTTAAGAATTAAATTCATATCCTCTGCATTAACGCACCGATTGAGTTTAGATCCTGCTCGGTCGTTACATACTGGCACAAAGGGCCCCGCGCATTACATGCGTGATGCGTGGGCCGAATTTTAATTGGACGGTCTGGAGGTAAACTCAAATGATGCGTTAATGCAGAGTATGTGGACTCAAATTAGTATGGTATTCAGACTTGCATTTTTTAATTTTTGGCTTCTTGACACCTAGTCGCATAAACAAAGGCAAATTGCCGCTCCGCTGGATCCAAATTGAAGCTCAATTTGGATTATTGTGCAGTTGATGACAACAGTATCAAAATCAGAAAATGTTATTAATTTCAATTGAACAATTTAGGGATAACTTAGTCTCTAATTGTGAGCTGAATTGCAAAAACTAAGGAAGCTGTTGCAAAAGGCAACATGTTCTAAGTGTGTATATATATATTGAGGGTTCAAATGCCTGTATTTTTTGTGTTTCCAATTTAAAAAATGTTAATAATTTAAAATTTAAATCATAAACGTTAAAATAAAACCGTTAAATGTGATGTGTATTATTTTTTTTATGTGCTCATAAAAAATAGCACATTAATTTTGTTTTTATGTAAATTAATAAGTTAAAAAATTGACGTCTAGAATTATCCACAGTAGTGCATTTATTCTGTCATTGTTTCATAAATTAAATGTTATTACAGCACCTCAATAATATCAAGATGTTCATATCACTTCCATCAAAACATTTTGAAAGAACAAAATAACTATCACCTACTAGATTGATTTAAACCTATCATTCATCATGCAAGATCGACCCAGTTTTTTTTTTTTTTTTTTTT
Source organism: Carex pumila (assembly GCA_033356055.1). NCBI lineage: Eukaryota > Viridiplantae > Streptophyta > Magnoliopsida > Poales > Cyperaceae > Carex > Carex pumila. The sequence continues at coordinate 132,597 of JARJHM010000548.1, read as the reverse complement.
ATACAAATTTCTTGGTCTTTATCCATTGTTGATATATAGTTGCATTAATAACTGCAATGTCATATCTTCTCATTGTGATACCTTTTTTCTCCTTGCACAACTCTTCTATATTTGCATTGATTCTCTTCAAGATTTCCATATTATCTAACTCGAGGTCGTATTGTCGGTCCATCTTTGCAGATTCTTCTTTTTGTTTGTCCTTAGCTTTGCAAGCTTTTCTTCTGGATAGTTGCGTCAATGTATCAGAATCTTTATTTGAGGTTGCAACATATGAGTTGTGGTTCTCGGATGTGTAACTTTCTCTGGTTATTGATGAGGTAAGGAAATGGGTAGGGATCGAACATGCGTAGATGGGATCCATTGAACTATAATTGAGGGGTGAAGGAATTGGCAACAAGTAAAAGATCTCAAAAGGCTAAAGCTCTGAAGAGGAGGGATACGCTGTTGTTGTGTTTGTAGGCGAGCAATTGTAATGGAAATTGAATCCTAATTAATTAGAAATTTTGTCAAGTTTGGCCACACAAAAATAATGATGAAGTGCTCAAATTAGAATATGACAGACAAACCTGGTTTAAATTAACCTATTTTGCGCGCACAATTTTTTTTATACATTCAAATCTGATTGCATGCGTGCATCCTTTTTTAAAACATTCAAATTTACCTTTTTGCACAAAATTAATTATGGAGTGCTGAAATTAGACTCTGAGAAACAAAGTTGGTTTTAAACTATCATTAATATTTTAATTTTAGAATAACACACACATATATGGGGTGCCAAAAGAAGGTTTTTCTGATTGTGTGTTTGCTATTTTTGTGGGTATTGTTGAGATTTATGTATGTTTATTGCATTAATAGAAGTTATAGGGTTATATTGGTAAGAAAGGAATTATAGAGAATCGTAGAGTTACAAATGAAAAATGTAACACTTATATAGGTTCAAGAGAACAAAAGAATTAATACAATTTTCATTTTTGATTTTTCACTTAGTATCAGACCAAGGAAAACCCTAGCTGTTTTTTTCTTTTTCCTGTTTTTACTGTAGCGCTACAGTACCGCTCTAGACACAATCAGCCAAGGTAGAGAGGAGCTCGGCCTCGCCAGTTCGCCAGTGTCGACCGCCTGGAGGAGGGTTGCTTGACCCTACTAGCTGAGCTCCGCCTTGCTTGCTGAGCTCCACCCCGGCTACTCCTGCTCGGGTCGGACCCTACCAGCCACCAGATCTGATGCTAGAATCGTTGGCCTAGCTCTGTCAGCCTCTACCCTGCTCGAATCTGCCTTCCGCTGGCCATTGGCTGCCCGTAGCTCCGGCCTAGCTCCGATCAACAGTTTTTTCTTCTCTTTTTCAGCTGAAACCTACTCGTTTACTCTTCCTTCTCTCTTCTAGGGCTAGCCAGCTAACAAGGTAGGCCATTTGTGATTGATTAGGCCTGCATAGGGGCCTTTACCCCACGATACCCAAGGATCGGGTTTTGTCTGGGTTTGATCGGGTTTGAGCTCGAGTCTTGATGCGCTAAATCAAGATCGGGTCAAAAGGAAGAGAAAGAAAGGGGGAGATGATGTGGATCTCGATCTTAACAATGTAAGATCGGATCTAAGAAAGTAAAGAGAGGGATTCGGACTTGGATTGATACATGGGGCATAGATTTGAGTCGGATCAATGTCAGAGGAGGAGACTGGGAATGCGTTTGCGAAGACTTGCACGGAACTGATCTCTAATAAGATGTCTGTCATGGTGCGACGAGGTTGGCCATGTACCAAGTTTCTGTTGAGAGCAAGCCTAAGGTGTATAAGGTTGAGCTGCCACCTATCGACATGAGACTCGAAGAGCCAGCTACGTACTTGACTGAGGAGGAGAGCCGGATTAGGCTATAGGCTAAGGTAGCAGGACTTCCAGGGATGAAGTCAGCACTAGCGATCTCCAACTCATATCACATAGGTAACACAGGGTTCAGAGGTGAGCCTCGACGATGTTACATATGCGGTGAGGTAGGTCACTTGAAATAGACTTGTCCTAAGTCACCTAAGAAGCGAGATACAGGTGAGAAGGGGCAGTCTGGAGGCCGTGTTTGTGGTCGGGGTGGTAGAAGAGGTGGAAGAGGAGACTACCGGGCAAATCTGATGGTAGCAAAGTGAGGAGATATTGAAGAAGAAGCAGAAAACAACAGTTAATGGGAAGAGTGTGGTAGAGGACACATCTACCCCCTCTTCACCCAGAGGTAACTTTGCTTATTTTACTCAATCAGACACAGGTGTTTGTGATACACTTGCTCTTGGCTCCATACCCACCACTAGATCACCAGATTGAATAGTCGACTTTGGTGCAACTCGCCATATGACTGGTGTTGCTAGGGAGTTTTCTTTCTATACTCACCTAGCAGTCCCAGATAGCGTTTAAACAACCGATGGTACGACCCAGCCCGTGGTTAGTAAGGGTACTGTGAGATGTACCGATTTAGTGACTCTGACCAATGTGTTACATGCTTCTTCCTTTCCCATAAACCTGGTGTCCATTAGTGCTATTATTTGTGAGTATAAATGCATTGTGACCTTTGATATTCCAAAGATGGTCTTTCAGGAGAAGGGGACAGGTCGGATACTTAGGACTGGCACATTACGTGATGGGTTGTGGTACATGGATAGAAAAGGGATGGACACATTGCTAGTATCTGTGGTCGACAAAGTGGGGGCAAGAGGATCTAGGGTGAGTGTGGAGGATGAGTTGCTTCTAATTCATCGGTGGATGGAGCACTCTTCCTTCAGCCTACTGGAACATTTGTATCCATTAAAGTATGAGAAAGCTGACAAACATAAACTTGTGTGTGATGGATGTGAGTTTGGAAAGCATACAAGGAGTTCGTATGTAAGCTTAGAAAGTAGGAGCTCTCATGCCTTTGATCTGGTACACTCGGATGTATAGGGGCCTTGGTCAACAACTTCGATGAATGGGTATAGATTTTTTGTGACTTTCATCGATTGTTATTATCATGTCACATGATTGTACTTGATGAAGAACAAGAATGATGTACTTGCTTGCTTCAAGGATTTTCATAAGGTTGCTCAGACTCAGTATGGTGCTGTGGTGAAGGCACTGAGATCCGATAATGGGACCAAATATACAAACAAGGCATTCGATGAGTATTTGTCAGTTCATATGGTACATCATCATACCATGTTCCCTTACACACTAGCACAAAATGGAGTGGTAGAGAGAAATAATAGACACTTGTTGGAGGTAGCATGGTGCATGATGATTTCCATGAATGTTTTGAAATATTTGTGGGGACAAGCAGTCCTGATAGTCACACAATTGATCAACAGAATGCCATCTAGAATGTTGGAGTGACAAACTCCATGTGTGACGTTGAAATGAGATAATGGGGATATTCTTTCTTTAAAAGTATTTGGTTGTATGCGCTTTGTGAAAGACAACAAACCAACAGTGGAAAAGTTGGATTCCAGAGCGGTGAAATACATCTTTTTGGGTTACTCAAGTACTCAAAAGGGATATGTTCGTTGGAGCTCGGTAGAGAGGCAATTATTTGTTAGCATGGATGTGACATTCTGAGAGTTCGAACCATACTATTCCTTAGAGATAACATCACCCTTTGGAGACTCGCTCGATACAGGAGGTATGAGACAAGAGGGAGAGAGTAGTAGTGATGGTGAGAGAAGGATGGTGAGTGCGGGTGATATTCCTTGCCTACTAGTGGATTCGGCTAGGGTTGAGTCGAAAAAGGAGGATTGGGCTGTGGTTGAGTCAGAAGTTGAGAAGAATGGGCATGAAGGTGGTAGAACTTAGCTCAGGGGGAGTCGAGAGACCATGAGGTGTAAGTGAGAAGAAATAAGCAAAGTGAGGGAGTCGACCTGCCTTCAGTGTCACATGTGCCAAGTCCCTTGTTCCTGCCTACTCCGACTCCTGAGACACTTACACCATCCACCTCAGATTCAGAATACACAGGTGTTATGATTCCTCTCTCTACTCCTCTTACTCCCCTATCAGTAAGGACTCCTCGCGAGAATGCAGGCATTCCTCCTGACCGATATGATTTTCTACATGAGATTGCTCAGTTTGTCTCTTACTCACACTTATCACCGATACATAGAGCGTTTATTGGATCATTAGACACTGTCTCTATCCCTGAGTGTTAACAGGTTGCTAAAGGAGATTCAAAGTGGAAAACTGTTATGCTAGAAGAGCTCAGTGCCCTTGCGAGAACAAAACCTAGGAACTTGTGTCACTACCACCAGACAAGATGCTGTTGGATGCAAGTGGGTCTTCAAAGTAAAGCAGAATCCAGATGGTCTTGTTGAGCGCTACAAGGCTCAGTTGGTAGCGAAGGGGTATAGTCAAACCTATAGCATTGACTATGATGAGACATTTTCACCCGTGGAGAAGATGAGCACAGTGAGGACACTAGTTTTCATGGTAGTGAATGAGGGATGATAGTTACACCAACTTGATGTGAAGAATGCATTTCTTCATGGTGATTTGTTGGAGGAGGTGTACATGGAGGTTCCACCATGGTTTGGCACAAACCAGACAGTGGGTAAGGTGTGCAGGCTCATGAAGTCACTTTATGGGTTGAAACAGTCCCCCTGGGCCTGGTTTGATAGGTTCAGGAAGGCTATGGTAGGCATGGGTTATCAGCAGATCAATGCCGACCATATGGTGTTTGTTCGACAACATGGTGGTCACATTACTATGCTGGCTGTGTATGTCGATGATATGATAATTACCGGGGATGATGAGGGAACAATTAAAAAGTTGAAGGCAAAATTGGGAAAGAAATTCAAAGTGAAGGATTTGGGACAACTTAGATACTTCATTGGGATTGAGGTGGCTCGCGGAGTAGAGGGAATTGTTTTGTCCCAAAGGAAGTATGTCCTAGATTTACTTACAGAGACATACATGTTGGGGTGCAGGCCTGTAGTTTTTTTAATTGATGTGAAGGCCAAGATAAGTGTAGAGGTAGGAGAACATGTTGATTATGAGAGGTACCAGAGACTGGTAGGTAGATTGATCTATTTAACACATACACGTTCCGATATCTCATTTGCAGTGAGTGTGGTGAGCCGCTACATGCATGACCTTAGGAAGGGCCATATGGATGTAGTGTATCACATTCTGAGGTACCTGAAGAGTGCACTAGGGAAGGGCTTGATTTTCAGGTAGAATGGACACATGAATATTGAGGGCTATTGTGACTTTGACTAGGCTAGTTGCCAAGATGACAGGAGGTCCACATCTGGCTATTGCATGTTCGTAGGGGGAAACTTGGTCTCTTGGAAGAGCAAGAAGCAGCAAGTTATTGCGAGATCAACAGCAGAAGTTGAGTACAGGGCTATGGCATTGGGAGTTGCTGAGATGGTGTGGCTAAAGAGGTTGTTGAAAGAGCTCAAGGTGAATCACGGAGCTCAAATGAAATTGTGGTGCGATAGCAAGTCAGTGATTAGCATTGCTAACAATCCTGCTCAACATGACAGAACCAGGCATGTGGAGATCGATAGGTTTTTCATAAAGGAAAAACTAGAAAGTGGACTATTGAAGCTGAGTCATGTAGCTACTAGAGATCAAGTAGCTGACTGCCTCACCAAGGGACTTAGCTCAATAGATCTAGATAGGTTTTGTGATAAGATGTGCTTGATGGATATCTTTTGCCTATTTTGAGGAGGAGTGTTGAGATTTATGTATGTTTCTGCATTAATATAAGTTATAGGGTTATATTGGTAAGAAAGAAATAATAGATAATCATAAGGTTATGAATGAAAATGTAACGCCTATATAAGCTCAAGAGAACAAAAAAATCAATACAATTTTTATTTTCTGATTTTCCACTGGTATTATCTTGTACCTGATTGAATTCCAATTTTGAACATCCCTGATTGAATTCTAGTATAATTCTAGTATATCAGAAGTTGTTAGTTTTTTTATGTATTTTGTAATGTTTATCACGAGTCTACGAGATAATTTAATAGAGGATGATAAAATAATGTTAGTTAGCAGCAGGTAGTTAGGTGCTTAACAATAGTTAGTTAGATTTGTAATAAATAAACAATTAGCTTTAGTTAGTTGCAATTATGTTACAACTCTCGTTTAGAAAAACTGTTGTCTTTATAAGGAGCTATCTACATCAAATTATATCAAATGAAATACAAATTCCATTTCTCTTTCTAAAATCATTTTATGGTATTAGAGCTTTGATAAACTGGAATAAGGCTAGCGTCTATTCTAGAATTATGCCTCTAATCCTCTCCTATTCCAGTTTATAAAAAAAAAAAAGAACCTTTTATTCCAAAAATAAGCTTTTATTCCTCTCAATTCTAGCTTAAACCCTTTCTATCATCCTCTATTTTAATTTGATGTACTTCTTGTGATGTATGTTATGTGCTTCTAATTGTGATGTAGTTCTTGTGATGTATGATTATAATTATGTTAAGCATAAGATGCATTTTGCATGATTAGATGAAAAGAGGCAGAAAATTAAAACCGGCCAAAGCGTAAAAAAGAGTAAAATATCTAGATTGAATTAGAAAAAACAATAACAACCATTAAAATGTACGAAATTCTAAAAACTACTAAGAGTCTGACAAGTTTTTTATTATTTGTTTATTTGAAAAGATGACGAAGAATTGCTGGACAAATTTCAAAAAAATTATTTTCTGTTCAATAATAAATGTACCTTCGATGACATTTTATTTTGAAAAGTTTATAAAATCAAGCATAGTTTTCTACACACAAAGGTGCTATAAAGTTAGGCTATAGCATATTATTAGGGGTCCTTTTTATTTTTTTATCTGAAGTTGACGTTCACATTATTAACGAAATGACGGGAGGTCGGGAGGTGGGGATACTGCGAATCTACTCTGTTTTTTTTCTTTTTTCTTTCTGAGAAAAAAAAAAAAGCGATTCTTGATTGAAATATAAAATTAAGTTATGACTTGTATTATTGTAAGTTAAGTTAGACCGACTTAAATCAACTTTTATTTGGGTTTCTCTGACAAGGAGTATTATCAGATTTCACTTAATAACTTCAGAATTTATGAATTTTGCAAATCAGCCCCTAAAAAAATTATGTATTTATTTATACACTAAAAGCTTAGTTCATCATGCACTCCTAGTTAAGTAGAAAAGAAAGACCAAATTAGTTAACTATAATTAAGAATAAATTAGCTTCAACTGCACAGTAAATTGAAAGAAGCAACAGCATATACCAACCGGTATTGCAATCATTCCATTTAATTGTGAACCGAATTTTTTAAAAATACCATATTTTCAAAAATGATAAACTAAAAGAGCACGATTCTGTGAAATTTTGAAAAATAGCATGGCCGCATCCTCAAAATGCGGCCACTTTTTTTTTTTTGTCTTCTCATGCAGCAGTTTAACCTGTAGAAAAAAAAAAGTGTAGCCGCATTGCTTAGATGTGGCCAGTAAAAAGGTGGCCGCATTTTGGGAATGCGGCCATGTTATTTTTCGAAATTTCACAGAATCATGATCTTTTGATTTATCATTTTTGGTAATATGGTATTTTTAAAAATTTCGGAATTATGAACCGTGTAAAAATAAATGCGGATATATAACCCTGAACAAATTTAGTTGATGTCATTGCTGTAAATCTCAAATTACTGAATGTAAAGATTGTTTGAGGAGCTTGCATAAAAAGAGAAATTACAATGGTTTGGGGGCAAATCAGATTCTCGAAGTGTACTTACAAGAGAATATTTTTTATTATAATAAAGCACTTTGGGCCCGTTTCATTACGCTGAAACTTAAAATTACAAGTTAAATAGTTTCACCTAATCAGGCTATTTCTCTGAGATAATAATGACCCGTTCTCCCTAAGTACTCATATAACCCGATCCTACTAAAAACAAATAAGACATTAAAGAGATAATTAGTATTATAAGATTTTTGCTTGTTGGACATGTGGAAGAATTAAAGCACAAGTCATTTCTAGTTTTTCAAACTACTCAGGCTGTGCTCTATGATAGAAGGGTAAATTTGTCATTAAAGGAAAAGAAGGGAACAAATCGGAGGTTATCTCACCTCTGAACAGTATTTTTACACCTCAAATCGAGGGTGATAAAATTCGTCAAAAATCAATACCTCATGTTTCTGTGCTTCTCTCTAAACATTACGTCTTCACCTTCGCTCTCTTTGCAGTTCTTTTCTTTTGGAGTAGGAGAAATCGTCAGGTAACACCAGTTGAGGTGAGCGTCTCCCTCGCACAATAAATTTCTCTTTCTCTACTTCCGCGTACCTTCGTTTGGAGCATGGCCTCAAGCTAAAGCACTGAAAGTGACGAGAAATGTTTTTATGTTAGATCCTTGTTAATTGTCAGAGTATGTAAATATATCCTCTATTGTGTGCCAATTATCAAACACCTCCTGACAATCTCAAAACCAAAACCATAGCTGTCTCACAACTGAACATTGCATATCATAAGGTGATCAACTGTTTTAAATTCTCTACAAACCATGCAATCAGTGGAACCGATCCATCCTTTATTTATAAGGTTGGATTGAATCAGAACTTTTTTATATTGAACTAGCCACATGAACAAATTTATTTTTACATGGTCTCTCTGAACCCCTCTAAAATTAAAGAAGTTGTAAATTGATTTGACAGTAAAATACTATTATTTTCATGCCCCAATAATGTCTCACATACTTATTTTTACTTTTCAAAGTCCAAACAGTTAATTTAATCTGCTCAATGTAACATTTAATGTTAAAATATGTCTAGAGTCTAAATTTTATATTTTTTTGAAATTTTATTATTATTATTTTTAAATAGAAACAAAATTACTTTTTCTGAATGATTCACAATATAAAAAAACAGTAATTTTGTAACTATCTAAATTTTTTTATAGGAAATCTTGAACAATATATCATGTACCAATCAGGCTAATAAAATGAGAACAAGTCAAAAAGTTCCTCTTAAAAAGTTGTCAAATTGGTTAACATGAATATGAAATTTCTTTGATCGGCACAAACAGATCGACATCACAAATCTAATCGTAGATCTGGCTCCACCGGACAAAAATGACAGGAACTTTACATCGATGGTGCCCCTTGATTTTAGGCCTCTTAATCAATAGGTCCTTTTGGCAGCTTTCTCTTTCATATTTCTTTCTTTTCTAGTCCACACTTAGATTATCTCCACTCGCTCTTCCTCACCAATTGTAACTAGAGGTGTCAATGAACTAGCTCGGTTCGAGATAGACTCTAGCTCAACTTATTAATTTTGAACCAAGTTATAATCGAATGAGTTGGACCTAGAACATTCAAGTTAAAATCTCAGCTTAAACTCGTGGCAAGATAAAAAAAAAAGAACAATGTTTACCGAGTCCGCATCGTCTACATTAACTCAAAAGAGCATCTTTTGAGTTAACCTATCTCGGCTGTTTGATTTTAAACGGAGTCAATTCAGCTACAACTTATAATTAAGGGGACCTTTAATATTAGTATGGATCTAGTCAACACAGATTTTAAAGCAGATCGGACGGTCCAGATTGATTAACTCAAAGATTTTTTTTTGAGTTAATGCAGAGGATACGGATTCATGTTTACTTTGAATAATTATGTCCAGTATAATTGATTAAGGAGCTATTTTCTACCTAGGTATTGCAAGCTTAAATTTAGTGTATGTAATGGAATTGAGTTAAGAGCTTCTACTTTCAACTCATGTTCAAAACAATATGTATCACGAGATTTTTTTTTTCCAGAAGAGGTTGGAGATCAAATAATCTAACTGTTTCATATTTAGTTATTTACAATAAACCTTTTATACATAAAACATTAACTCTAACTTGTGCCCCTTAGTTAAAAAAATAGTTCTCGATATTAAGAGATAAATTAGGTGGAGATCAAATAATTAAAGTATGAAGTTTTATCGCCTCAAACAAAATTTTACACAAAAACAGAATGAGAAAAAATAAATAAAATTGGATTGATATATTTTTTCTTTTTGTGTGTGTGTGTAACAGTGGATATAACACCAGTTCACGAAAGTTGAAACTAAAAGTGGATCATACAATTGGTGCCATACTGATTCTCTAAAATGATCATAAATCAGGAGTTGGTGATAATATTTACAGCAGAAGCTATATATATTTTTAAGATTCGGTGATCATATTTGAAAAAGAGGAATTGAAATTAAGAAAAGAAGTAATAATATTTAAAAAAGAGGAATATACCACTTGCACAGTTGCACCCTTTGTTTTTCCCATTAGCTTGACCAGAAATATTTGAAAATGTCATGTCATCATTATTTTAGGCCAATTATTGATAGCATTTGATGGGATGTCTTAATGTCAGTACTTTTATGACTTCAGGTATATTTAATGTAGGAGAACAAGTCAAATAATATAGTAGAACTAAGTTATTCTTAAATTCAGTAAAGTGTTTGGTGAGTTTAATTTCAAAATTTATTAAATTAGTTTTAGATGATAAATTTGAACTGTTAGAATCTATCTACCTTACGAGTGATGCATTTACATGTCAAAATTAGAAGGTTGATAAATTAATTTTAGTGTATTTATTTTTTGAATATTTTTTGATCACTTGACTTTATATTAAATTAATTTGAATGTTTAAAATTTTTACATGTACATGCATCAAGGTGGATTTCAACAGTTTGGATTCGTTATTTGAATCTGATTTGATAGATTTTGGAGTTAAGCTCACCAAATACTTTGGTGAGCTTAAAAGCATCCTAGTTTCAGAGGTACTACTTTTACCCAATTATCCAGATCTGATTCGGAACCGAATCGGACCCGACTCAGAACCGATCCAAATTCAATTAATTTGGATAGGGTATGGTTTAAAAAATATAACCGGTTAAATTATGGGTACAGTTATAAAATTAATAATTTAATATTCGACCCGAATCCGAACCGGAACCGATACTGTAATGGATAGGATATGGATTTCATTTAATTATCCGACCCATAACTGAACCTGACCCGATATCCGTATAAATACCCAATAAAACATTTATTAATAACTATTAATATATAAAAATACAACTTTGCATATTAATTTTTGCATAAGCTGTGGTCAGCCTAGCACTTTTTTGAATGTGAGAAAATAAAATTCAGTCACATATTCGTTATATTTATACACACAGGTGAATGCAAAATAGTAATTGGGATAATGTACTTGCAAATGTTAAATCAATATGATAGTATGTTTTAATTTAGATAGATAACTAATAATTTAGAGTTATTATTTTTATTGTGTTATATAGCATGATATATTTTATTATTTTTGAACAAGATCAATAGTATAATTTTTATTTTGTAATAGTTTTTAATTTATATTATAATGATTTATGATATGAGATGTTTAAGAAATTATAATTGTATTTAAATTTAAATAATCTTTCAAATGCTTTGGAGTTGTGATACATACCCGCTTCAGATCCGGAACCGCCCCGTATTCAAACCGGACCCGATAATCTACAAATAAGTTATGGGTATCTATCTACCCGGAACTGAAATACTGGACCCGAAATATCCATAGGTGGATAAGTATCTGCATCTAGACCCGACCCGATTTGAAACAAATAAGTATATGGATCGAAATTCGGACCCGAATAATTTTAGGATATGGATTCAAATATAATAGTACCCAGACACGACCCGACCCGACCCGATAGCACCTCTACCTAGTTCTACTCGAAATAATACGTCCATTAAAAAAGACTTGTATATATGTATATTATTTTTTTTTTGCCAACACTTGCGCCATTATTTGCATGCAGATGTTTTGTTCCATTATTTCTTTACTACTATTAATGTTGCTTGTTATTAAGTATTGTACACACATAATATTTGTGTTTGTGTCTGTGTTTTACCTTCAACTCAGTTTAATTATGACTAAAAACAATTTTAATCTCATGTAATTTTTTTTTCAAATCTTCGTAAAAACTGCGAAGCCATATATAACTCAAATTCTCGATCTCTGAATTATGATCATTTTATTTTTAAAACTAGCATTAAATAATAAATTAATTGTCTGAAAATATTTTTAACTAATTACACAGGTAAGAGAAATAATTATCAAAAAGTTTGAAAACCTTACGAACCAAAAAAAAAATAACATTGCCTAAAAAAAATACGCATGTTTTACAGCAACCTTTCTTATTTTAGAAATAAAAAAATAATTTGTCGAAAGAAAAATTAATTATTTTTTTTCTCGATAAATAATTCTTATTTCACTGATTTTTACAACGGTCACACAATGTGAAAAACAACTGTTTGATTTCATTAGTCTCTCTTCAATAGAGACCGGATAGAAGAATTCACATCCTCTCCAATACTTGATAAGAGAATCTTTTATATTTATTAGATCTGGACCGTTCTTTTTAACTTGGCACAAATCTCAAAGCCCAATAATACTGTCCCTATGTTAGCCCGAATCTCATATTGGTTGAAATTTAATCTTAAATCGTAAAATGAAGATAATCCTCTGCAATATCCAAGAAAATACGAACTCCAGGTAGAAGAGAAAAAAAGAAAAAAAGAAATAAGAGTCTCTGCAAGTTCCGTATTCCTTGCGGACGGAATCAATGATTTTATTCTAAATACTTTCAAAAATTTTACAACCAATATATAGCTGCAAGCCTGCAACTCGTGAAAAGTATTAGGAAACTAGTATTATGCTCGTGCGTTGCAACGGGAATAAATTATAAGATTGAATAGATTTCAAAAGACCCTTAGTGATCTGACGGCACAGAGTGGAAGGGTCGTCGTTCAACAGATAAAGCTACATTCAGATAGAATAAGAAAAAAATATATAAATGAAAATAAAAAACACAAATTACAAAAAAAAAGCGACAAATAATAAAACAATAAATAACAGTAAAAGAAACAATAACAAAAATGAAAAAAATAGATCAAATATAACATGAAAAAATTCTTAAAGTATAATTGTTAGTGTGATCCTCTTTGATGTAGTCCTACATTTTCTGAAAATGAACAAACAAAATATGAAAAATAGATTATAAATGCTCCAATTGAAAACTAATAAAATTAGCAATTTTTTTTTACTTTTAAGACTTTTTGTCAAGTTTCGTGTTTTGGATCAAAAGGAAAGATTATGTTTCAGTCAATAGCACAATTTTTTGTATTATGGATTTCAACAATTTGCTTTGTCATTTTTATGTCTCTATATTTTTGAACATCAAGAGATGATATAAATTCATAGACTTTATAGATATCACAAAGTACTCCTCATATTTATTTTTTCTTGCCAACCTGGTTTGTCTTTTTTGTCATATGACCAATTTACTACATCATTTTTATATTTTCTTTTTGAGTTAGTGTTTTATAACTCAATATATCAACATGATTTTTTTGAGAATTTTTGAGATTTTATAGATTAGTCAAATAAGTTATTTTCTTAGGTGTTCCCGAGATAACAATGAATTTATTTATAGTGCAATACAAGCATATTGAAAATAAAAAGATGAAATTCAAACATCCATAATAAATAGTACAAAAAATCTATAAATGTACTCAAATTGAGAAAATAAAAACAAAGCTCAATACAATTGAGTTATAGAAATAAATGGAAATAACATAAAAAGAAAACACAAAAGAGACTAACAAAATCGAAGTTTAAAAGTAGAACATAAAATTTTGTTGCTTGGCATTTGATTCATCTTGGTTGTACTTCAGATGGCAAAAAATGAAAACTGACAAATCATAAAACTTTTGTATGAATAAAGATGGTGAAAATATCAATCTCCAGCCGTGGGGTGATTTGTATAGAAACAAAATTAGAGATCTATATAGAAACAAATAGAGTAGAATTTTTCAATTGAATCAATTGACCAGAATGAAAAATAAAATTTTTTTTTGCATAAAATATGTTTCCTATTTTTTTTTTTATTCAATTGAGCACAAGACATGAGAATTTATATAGAAACAAATAAGGAGATATAAGGAAAAAAAAATATCGATTTCTATTATGCTCAATTGAAGAGGGAGAATAAGGAAACATATATGTGGAGTTTGCTTAATTGAAGAAGGAGAAATAAGGAAACATATTTCACGCAAAATAATTTTGCTAAAAGATGCTCGAATTTAATTGTAACATATAGTGTGGCTGCACATGTGGCGAGTCTTATTTTAACTAAATTTAAACTTTTACACATAAAAGAGATACATTTAATTAAAAGAAAACATATTATGTGATTGAAAGGCTGAGATTAAATCTTAAATTTCATATTTCAATCATAGCTGTTGGCGGATTGGACACTCAACGTGCTTAATAATATAATGGAGATAATGGAGATATCCTCATGGGATCAAATTATTTACTTGGTCCAATTATGAAATAGAAAATAGAGAAATGTTATGGTACTTTGAGCCATTATACTTGAGTGCGTCCTGGAAGTAGTTTAACAAGAAATTTTTTTAATGTTGTCTAATTTTCATTTTTAGTGCTAATATCAAAACATTTAAAACTATGTTTATAATATTTACAATGCTACTCATAAGAATGTAAACCTTTGTTTAAAAGCATTACAATCCTCGATTTGTATAGTTTTAACTCCTAACTACTTTTGTCTTCAAGCCAAAAATGGAAAGATTCCTTTCACCCACTGTTTTTTATTTTTTCTTTGATCATTATAATTTATTTTTTTGATGATCCGTGATGAGTTTTATGAATCTAAAAATATGAACATTTTCTATTTGATTTTATCTTTCAAATAAGATCCATGAAGAAATACTTTTGAGTAATTTTAAAATCATTTATTTTTTTAAAGTAAAACTCATGAACACTTTAAATTTTTCAGTTTTTAAATCTCAGTCTACAACCATTAAAATTTTAAGGCCTTGTACATAAGGTTTATATGCTTTGTAAATGCAGTATTATTGTTGAGGTTTATATGCTTTGTAAATGCAGTGTTATTGTTGAGGTTTTAATTTTTTGTACACGAGGTTTATATGTTTTGTAAATACAGTGTTATTGTTGAGGTTTTAATTCTTTGTACATGAGGTTTATATGTTTTATTCTAGAGATTTAAAGTGTTATTAATGAGGTTTATATGCTTGTAAACAAAGGTTTAAATTATTTTGAAGCAAAATTAAAAAAAAAAACTGAAAGTCACAAAGATTTAAAATGGTAAAAAAAATTACGACACAAATATAACTTGAAAGTTATTCTTTATGGATTTTATTTGAAAGAGAAAATCGAATAAAAAACATTCATATTTTAGATTTGAAAAATTCATCACGACGAGAAAATGGATGAGAATGATCAGAGAAAAAATAAAAAAAAGTGGGTGAAAGAAAATTTTCTGTTTTTGGCTTGAAAACAAAAATAATTATGAGTTAAAACTATACAGATTTAAAATTTTAATTCTTACAAACGGAGGTTTAAATGCTTGCGAGTAGCATTGTAAAATGTTATAAACAGAGCTTTAAATGTCTTTGGAGATCACAGGTTGCGAGCAAAGTTACTGGCAGGGAGATGCACGCAAGAAGCGAGATTATGGATTAAGTACTGTTAAGTAATTAGGTTCTTTATTTTAAGCTGTTATATTTTTATCATGAAATTTTATTGAGCATAGAATGATAATGCCTGTATCACTGCGATGGATAAGGCATATGATGTAAAAACTATTTTTTCATTAATGTCAACTTGCCAGTCTCTGGCAAGGTTTTAAAAAAAAATAATTTGAATATTAGCGTTGAAAATAAAAGTTAGATAACATTGAAATTTTTTTCTTTTAAATTACTTGAGAAACACGCTTGAAAATTTTTATTTAGAATTTTATTTAGAATACAATTATCATGCTACTAAGAAATAATAATATATCTTGTTTTTGAATAATTTAATTTTATAATTTCTAAAATTAAAAAAATGGCTTTACAGAGTCCTAATTTTTTAGAATACCATGTCATGACGTCACACGTTCAAATAATCATGGAGCAGGTTCCGTCGTTTGTATTTATTAACCTTTGGGCAATTGGGCTCCACGAATCGCAGCCCCAAATAAACGACACGGCGCGAAAAGGCTGACAGTTCCACTCGACGGAAACGTATCCTCCCAGGTACTGTAAAATATTCTCTCACTTTACGGTGTGAGATTAACTTCAAGCTGCTTTGAGATTCGGACTATCCTGGAGGCAGTATTAGTGGGCTTTGAGATGCATGCCAAGTTAATAAGAACGGTCCAGGTGTACTAATTGTGAAAGATTCCCTATTACAGTACCGGGGAGGATGTGAATTCTCCACTCTACTGCCGAGTCGTCTTCATCACGCATCCGCTCCCCAAATCCAACGCTTCACGTCAACTCAACAAAATTTTAGAGTTCCATCGGACGGTTGTTCTTTGTCATCTCCAGCCCCACCATCAGGTCAGATTTGTAATTGGTCACAAATTAATGTCTTTTTTGTCCATAAAGCACTCGGCTGAGCGCTCTCAATTTTCCGCGACCGCTCTTTTTATTCCCCGTCTTCCCTTTTCTCTGCTTTATAACCGTCGAAATTTTAGATAGAGTAACTGATTTGTTTATACTTGGTTTTTCTAGTTAGTTTTCGGGGTGAACTTAGGTTGTATTTATGATGTCGTGTGAGTGTGTTGTAGTACAAAAGATGGAGGTAGGAGAGGAGGGAAAGTCGAACGGGAAAGCGGCTAGGGTTTTGGCTGTAACTGCTTCTTCTAGTTCGAGTAACGGTGCAGGATCTGATGTAAGAACCGGGTCCAATAGGTGCAAATCAGAGGTGATATTTCCCATTTATGTGAGGGGAAGTTCGAGGCGAAATTCAATTTCTAGAACAATTTTAGATTACGCTGGAGATCCTATTTGGAAGGCCGTGAAGTCCGAAGCTAAATCTGAGGTGAGAAATCAACTCTTTGGTTCAGCGTTTAATTTGCATTGCTACTGTGTTGGTTTTCTTTTTTTGGGTGCCACCTAGCACCTAATGTTGTCTGTTTGCTGACAGTGATTAGTGAAGCCATAATTGGTAGAATTTGGTCTAACTATTTCATTTGTTTGTTCTAATAATTTCTTAGTAATTACTTGGTGCTAGGTTTTAAGCAGTAGGGTACCAACCTGGAGGCTAACTGTGCAATTTAATCAGCTTTAGTTGTCTTTTAAACATTTGTCTAGTCAAATGAATTTATATTCTGTTAATCGGTTCCTGTTAATTTTTATCTATTTTTTATTATGCTGTGGGTTGGGCTTCTATGGATGTCTTTTTCAACACTTTCTTTTTTTGAGCTTTTTTGTTTTGCATATTGACCTTCTTTATGTAT
Source organism: Carex pumila (assembly GCA_033356055.1). Taxonomy (NCBI): domain Eukaryota; kingdom Viridiplantae; phylum Streptophyta; class Magnoliopsida; order Poales; family Cyperaceae; genus Carex; species Carex pumila. Next base: position 115,319 of record JARJHM010000548.1, on the reverse strand, counting down.
TTGTTGAATTCACAGTCATTTTCGTCAGCCAACACTTAAATTTTCAATTAACTGGGGCCCGATAGTATAGTGCCATCAGATTGCAGTTTTGTAGTCAAATGAATTTATATTCCCTCAATTAGTTCCTGTTAATTTTTGTCTATTTTTTTTTATGCTGTGGGTTGGGCTGGGGTCTATGGATGTCATTTTCAACACTTTCTTTTTTTGAGCCTTTTAGTTTTGCATATTGACCTTGTTTATGTATTTGTTACTGAATTCAGAGTCATTTTTGTCAGCCGACACTTAAATTTTCAATTAACTGGGGCCCGGTAGTATAGTGCCATCAGATTGCAGTTTTGTATCCGATAAAAACTACATTGACTGTTGAACCCACCAACTGTAATATTTTAACACCTCAGGCTGAGAAGGAGCCAATTTTGAGTAGCTTTCTGTACGCCAGTGTGCTATCTCATGACTGTTTCGAGCGGGCTTTGGCTTTTGTACTTGCGAACAGGCTTCAGAACCCAACACTGCTGGCAACTCAGCTAATGGATATCTTTGATGATGTCGTGATGAATGATAAAGCCATCCGACAGTCGATTCGTCTAGATGCACAGGTGTGTAAGCCTTATGTGACCTGACAAGCAATGGTTGTTTATTTTGTTGGATATTGCAATTAGAGATTTGAGTCTTTGTTGACTGTTGGAGTTTTGGTTTTCTACAGGCCTTCAAAGATAGAGATCCAGCTTGCGCCCAGTACAGTTGGGCATTGTTGTATCTAAAAGTATGCGGTTAACTTATGGTGCTTTATATTATTTTTCTATTGTTTGTTTCTATAGTCAAGGTTAAACATCTAGTGGAAACTTTTAAGCACCGAATGCAAACTTTGCTGCAAAACGAAGGGTTAATTGGGCTTGATTGGAAATTTTTGCTCTATGCTGCCATGACCATTACAATACATTTTCAGTTCCTTGTCATGTTCCGATAGTAGCTGCTATTTGAATGATGTTTTGTACTATACCCGTTTAGATTTACTTTAGTGGAATTGATATTTCTTTTTTATATATTATTTAACTAAACTCAGAGAACGTGCTTTTTAGGGTTACCATTCTATACAATCCTATCGGATAGCACATGCATTGTGGAATCGAGGTCGTAGAGTTTTGGCCTTGGCTTTGCAAAGCCGTATTAGCGAGGTTATTTTTATTTATCATATTATTTCTACCCTAGTGTTGCTGTTAACTAAAAATATTTGTTGCATATTTCTTTTTTACTTGAGGATTAATTTTTGTGTCTTTAATGGTTAGGTTTTTGCTGTTGATATACATCCAGGTACTACTTCTTTCAAAATTATTATCTTATTATCAAGAGTCTTTGCTTCTTCACATGTTTCTGTTCCCTTGCACAACTGAGGCGTACCAAGGTTAACTAGTCTTTAAACATCAGTTCCTGCCTTAAAAACCTCAGTAGAACAAAATATATACCATTTACCATATTACCCTAATGGGTTTTTTGATGTCACCTTTGGTGTACTGTGGGCTTATACTTGATTCTTTTGTTGCACAATTTCCTCAGCTGCAAAAATTGGCGAAGGCATTTTATTGGATCATGGAACAGGATTGGTTATTGGTGAAACAGCTGTTGTTGGGAATTGGGTCTCTCTCATGCAGGTAGCTTATTTGACAACACGAGTTTATGTTGACATCTTTGCTTGCTAATTTACTTGTTGGTTTTGTGGTTATGGTAAGTACGCCATAACACAGTATCGTATTGTACAGTCCCAGGTTGACAGTTTATTTTTTTGAATCTTTATTTGTAGGACTGAAAATATAGATTGACCTAAGTAAAGGATGGATCCCATGAAAATGAATCAATTGACAATCTTGAGAGTATTTCCTAATTCAAATAGAAAAGAGCCCCCAAAACCAAAATATATGTTTATAGGCATGTTGTCCGAAACGTAGATTGCTTATCTATCAAACTTTATGCAATTTTTCAGCAGCATTTCATAATTCAGCGATGTTGTTCAATCAGAGCGATAAAAAAGTTTAAACTGCTTGATCAACTGTAAAACACACCAAATATTGTCATTCTGTCTTGCATGATAATGATGATATGTATACCGCATGGATTATTCCTAAAATTCAGAGTTGGAAGTTGTTGTCGCCTATTCTCTGCTCTCCTCCACTGTTGCCAAACAGCTACTTCTAGTAAAATTACGAAATGAACTTTAAATTTGCATAATACTGAGCTGCAATGCTGAAGTTGTCTCTCCTAAAATTTGGAAATGATGGATTCAATAGGGTGTTACACTTGGAGGAACAGGAAAGGTGCATGGGGACAGGCACCCGAAAATTGGGCAAGGTGCTCTTATTGGTGCAGGTGCAACTATTCTTGGTAACATTGCTGTAGGTGAAGGTGCCATGATAGCTGCGGGATCTCTTGTCTTGAAGGATTTGCCTCCACACAGGTTAATTAACTTATATGTTGTACTGATTTTTGGTTAAGCACAAAACAAGCCACACAAAAAAAATGATGAAGACTATATCTCACTGCTACTAAGCTGGTGCTATGGAAGTTCAGTACCAAATGTTGTATCAGCTCTAGCATATTTCCTGCATTTTGGTTTTTGTTCCTTTATTCTGTTTTGGATTACTAGCACGTGGCTTCTAATTCTTTCTGCTTTGTCATTTCAGCATGGCTGTAGGAAACCCAGCTAAGGTGGTTGGTTATATAGAGGATGAAGAACCGTCTTTAACTATGAAGCATGGTATCTATGCTGAAATTTTAGAAAATCATAATTTCCTTTTGATTATTATTGGCTTATTTGGAGGGATTTCTAATTTTTATTTCCTGATGGATGACAGATGCAGGGAAAGACTATTTTGAGCATGTTGCGGTTAGCTTTGGAGAGATAGACAACGGTGAGTTTTCTATTTGATGTATTCAAAGAGAGACTTTTATTGCATCTTTTGGTTGAACTTCTGGTGCTGATTAAACAAAAGTGTGCTATTTTTTTGAAACCCTTTTTGTTTTGTTTTTTTTATAAAAAAAATGTATATTGCAACCAGATTGGACCAAGTAGGTTCCAGACCCAACTAGTTGATTTATGAGCCTCGAGTTCAGTTTCTTCTTACGGAAAGTAATTTCGATACCTGACTATATATTCCGTACTAAAGTACAAATGATTACTTAAAGTGGATATATTATTGCAATAATTATTAGATAATTTATGAAGGCAGATCATGGGATACTTATGGCATGCATAATTTTCAGGTAATATCAAAGCAGAGAAATAGATGAGATTTCCAAAGTACAGCCAAATTGGTGTTTCAGAATATAAAATGAATTAGATGCATGTATCAACTTTGGTGTAGGTGCTCGAGTGGATGTCCAAGTCTACTTCTATGACCTTTCCAGTGGCAAAGTTTCCATCAGAAAAAGAGAGACTTGTTTTATTAAATTGATAGAAATTATAAGCTTTAGGCAGGAAAAGGGGCTCTTTGATGAAGTTTTGTAAACTTGCAATTTTAGATTTGTGAACTTACAAATCAGAAGTCCCAAAATATATGCAATAACTTAATTAATGGCTTCACTGTTCTAAAAAAGTAAGAATAACAAAAAGTTAACATAATATTTACTTTTTGTTATTCTTTCTGTACATGTATTTATTTTTTGAAGAACATGTTCGCTGCATCAGTTCTCTCTCTTCATTTAAAAAAAAAAAAAAAAAAAACTGTATTTCTATTTAGAGAAGGATAGTCAATGCATGATCCGTCACGTCACGTTACAACACGTGTGCCGATTACGTGATGTGATTATTTGTGTAACATGACTGTATTTAAACGAAAATTACACATCATGTCATGTAAACTAGTCATGCTATGTTGTGTCACGATATGAAATATAGAATATCTATTTTTTTTTGGTACGTATAGAATATCCAGATTTATTTTTTAGTGTAAGTTTAGTGATACTAGTATTTATGTAATATTTTTTTTATTTTCTCTAATTTATTCTAATGAATATTTGTAATTTGACTTTTTAAAATAATATTAGATGTCCAACTGTCTTTTTAAAAAAAAATTACAACATTATTTACTTATTTTAGAATTTTTTTTAAATTTCATTTTTATATTTTTTTTATGTATTTTAAACAATTTAAATTAAAATATAAAAAAAAGTTTGATATGACTAATTAACGTCATGTTACGTGTGGTCACACCACGTGTAATCACATTACGTATGGTCACAATGTGACTACATGTGACTGTCCGCTATTATTTTGACCACGTCATATTACGTCATGAAAAATAAAGGTGAATCACGTTATGTCACGTCATATGATATATTTCCTTCTCTATTTCTATTTTGTTGTTGGAGTTGCAGTAGTGAATTTTTTTTTTTTTTTTTCATTTACGTATCATTGTAACGAACAAGTGAACAACCTTGTTGAAAGTCGTAAAAATAATACAGAACATTTAACATAATTTCTGCAGTGATGATAAGTTTGGATTTATAATTATGAGTGGTGCTACTTTAATTATGATATATTAATAGTACGTGTCATGATTGCATTTTTGGAAGATTATTTATTTATTTTTGGTTAAAAACTATATTTATTAATCAGGATAAAAATTAATTTCACATTGTTTTATACTAGTACATACAATATTTGTATCAGTACTTATACTATTACAGTTAAAATTTCTTTGTAAAGTAGACAAGAAAAAAATCAGAACCAAGGCTCATATCAGCAGATAGTGAGATTGCATGATTTTTTGTGCTCATGCTTAAATTGATAGGTTGTGAGTTTGTATAATTTCTTGTTGTTAGCATAAAGCAGTGTTGTTATAAACAAAGCGAGATAGGGGTATTCAAAAGAGCTTTTGTGCTTAGATAAGATTTGTACTTAGAGTTATTTGAAAAGAAACATAGAGAAATGAGAGAGAGAAAAAATGGAGAAGAGAGAGAAGAAAAGAAGAAAAGAAGTCATTATCAACGCATTATCAGTTCATCACCATTACTATCTATAAACATACCTTATTTAAACATAGATATAATAAATACTTTAGTAAAAGTGGAGCGTAATTATAACACTCCCATCTGAACCCGTTAAATCAAAACAAGACAGAGCAGCAAGGCAAAGCCAGTGATAGAACATCATATATGGACAAGGCCGCAAGGATGCTAAGCACCCTTCAAGAATTGAATTTTTTATATTTTTTACTTTAAAATATTTAAGTTTTGTAAAATTTAATACTAATAGTTTCTCTCATTAACTGAAATTATATGATATTTATTTTCAGTTCTAAATCTCAATTTTTTAATTCTAATAGTCTCTCTCATTAATTGAAATTATATGATATTTATTTTCAGCCCCCTATCTCAATTTTTAGTTCTAAAGTTCACACAGGCTTTCTACGGTGGAATCGCAAAATGGTTCTACGGTCTCAATTGTTGATTTTTTTTTTTTTTTTTTTTTATAGAAACCAAGCATAAAAACCGTTAATTTGCAAACGGAAACCAATTTTTTAACTCATTTGACACACAAACCAAATTTGGCTTCTAGCTTTTAGCTTTTATCATTTTTAATTCATTTGACACGGAAATCAAGTACAGAAATCAATTTTAGCTTCTAGCCTTTTCCATTTTTAACTCGTTTGACACAGAAATCAAGCACAAAAATCTTTTCTTTTATTCATAACTTTTTGGTAAAAAAAAAAAAATTGAGGCCACAACCATTCCGCGGATTTCAGTCTGGAATCGCAAAGAATATGTGCTAGTATTTGAGGCGACAGAACAGTAGTGCAATTTTGGATAATTCTCGAATATCTTCAAAATCAGAGTGATTTGATTTTTATTTTATGCTATAAATAAATTTTTTGAGAAAATATACAACCACCCCATCCCTCTTACAATTAGAATTTGGATAGGTATATCCTGGCTGTTACATAATTCTCTTGTATTCTATCTAGGAACAGTTCAGCTATTTGGTCAAAGATAGACACAAACTATTAATAATATTGTAATTTTGTTTTCTGACGAATAAAAGTGTAGTGGATAGGAATTTAAAAAAACCATGCCGTAACCGAATGTATCACGGTAAGTTTCTATCATGGCACGACACAGTGTACTAATTACGTATCGTGACTTGTATGTCCCGTGACGTGATCATCTTTAGAAAATTTGACACGACATATCATGCAAAATTTAATCGCGGTACATCATGTGGTCACGTATAATTATGATCATTAAATCTTGATCAAATAGTGAATTTTAAATAAACTAACACAAATTATGAAAAAAAGAAGTTAAATATGACCAAACGTGACAAACTGGTCACATGTGGTTAAATTATAACTAACGTGTCGTGACCATCCTTTCAAATTTGATCACAACACAACATGATACGTAAAAATCTGATTTAATCATGGCATGACACGACATGTGATACAAGAGTAGGCACAAGTCCATTTAAGAATAGACACAAGTTTAATTTACCACTGGATCTAACAAAAATTTCAAATCTTGCCTACCGCTGGACCTCTCTGGGTCTGCCATTGATTCTACCTAGGGGAGTTCAAATACTTGGTTTGGTTTAAACCGAAGTAAATGATCAAATCAAACTTTTTTTTTCAGTTTTCAAAAATAGAACAAAACCGAACCAAACCGATTAAACTTATCAACCGAACAAGCCGAAGTAAACTTATTAGTACCATCATTAACGAAAATAATACATTGTCTTACATAATAATTGAAGTTTGATTTGGTTTAATGAAATAATTATAACACCAATAATATTAGAGTTGAACTAATATAAATTAGTTAGTTCAATTTAGTCATTTTGAGAAGTCTAAACCGAACTGATCTATTTAAATCAAAATTATTCAAAATTTTAACCGATTTATTTAAACCGAAAGATCAATTTATTTAAACTACGTGTCCTTGCTAGCTTGTCTGCAATCTCGTTGTGCTCTCTACCGGTAAACTTACATACAAACCCCGTACTTTTCTTCATTTCATACCGTACCGAGTACACCTCAGAAAATGCTGTACGCTGGCCGCTGGGTAAGTTGGATACTGTACGCTACAGTTACCGTTTAATTTACTTGTAAGGACTTAATTAAAAAAAAAATCGGTAGATCTGTGTCACACGGAATTCACATGTTACAAATAATACTGTCCCCTTCATCATTCCGAAAAGACACCGGCTGATATTAAATCTGAGCCGTCCGTTTTAATTTTGTTGAGTCAGGTACCTGGAAGGATTCGGATCCGTGTCACTCGTGGTGGCTTGTAAATTTTTTTTATGGTTTAATATAATATAATGTTAGTACTCATCACTCATCAGTAGGCTATTGGCCACTAACTTTCAGATATTAAAAATAAAAAAAATCTACGTCACTCCGCTTCAGTCTCCCAGTCTCCAGTGAATTAAAATCACCTGAGGCAAAAGAAATTTTGAGTTCAGATCCGAACTGATTTGGCACGAATATTAAAGGACCGTACATTCCATCTCGGACCTAATTGCTCCGGATCTAAGCTCAAATATTCTGTTACATTTGGTGGTAAGAATTTGAGATAGTTTAGAAAATTAAAGAGGCAGGGAGGGGGAGAAATGAGGAAGCTTTCTGCCAAGCATTTAAAAAAAAAAAAATGGAGTCAATGCGGTGCGCAGCGAATTATGCACCTCTTTCTCCGTTGAGCTTTCTCGAGCGCTCCGCTGTGGTGTACGCCGATCGCACCGCCGTGGTCTACGGTTCGAAAAGGTATACGTGGCGCCAAACTCGCAATCGTTGCATGATGATGGCCTCTGCTCTTGCTCGCTTCGGTATATCCCGCGGGGACATCGTATGACCTCTCTCTCTCTCTCTCTTGCTGTTTTCCTTCAATCAAATTATTTAATGAAATTGCATTAATCACAGTCCCAATTTTCCTTACATATGGTACTGCCAACAGCATGTCAAACATTGGTCTTCGAATTGTTATGTAAATTACCAACTGAGCTGACTGTTGAGCATGGTTTAATTTCTCGATCTTTGAACTGTTGAGGCGACAATATTATTTTATGCACAAATTTAGTAAAATCTAAACCTTGAGTAATAATTCTTTTGAATGTGGAGTTAAATAACAGTGCTCTTGCATTGTCTTTTGCAACAACGAAGGTAGTATACTACCTGTAATTAAGGTTTGTTTACCAAAATCTGCCTATTAATTTGTCTAATAAAATTCCAAGTATTTTATTGTTTGATGTTGTTTGTAGTTTTCTACAATGCAACACTCTAAGGCCCGAAATTTCTATTAATCTTAAAAAATACATATAAAATTTAACATTGGAAAAATTCAAAATCTGCCCAATCTGGAGAATAATTCTCCGGATCTAGGCCTTCTTTCCGGAAAATTATTCTCCGGATTAAAAGATCTCTTTCCAGAGAATAATTCTCCAGATTTGTATTTTTTTTCTTTTTTAATTAAAATGGAAGATGTTATGATTTATTTATTTTTTGTATTAAAATATTAGAAATATTTTTTATAATTCTTTGAAAATAGATAGAATACCATATAATTGAATTTATTAGAAATACTACAACAAATAGCCCGAATCAACATGTTTCAGCCCGAATTTTTTACGGTTGTAAGAAAAATTAAAATATTTCTTTGTGTGTTACTAGAAAAAAATTAATAATGTTTTGGATCTGAGTTATTGATCCCGGTTCAAAAGTCACTTCTAAGTAAATAAAGAAAATATGGTAGTCTTTCTAGTACATTCAAATTCTAAAATCCTTCATTTGATCAAAACATTTTGTCTGACAAATATCATATTATATTTTTTTTCAAAAATAGATGAAGTATCTCACAATTTAAATTTACTAGAAGGATCACAATATTTTCTTTATTTACTTAGAAGTGGCTTTTGAACCGGGATCCATAACTTATATTTAAAACATTTTTATTTTTTTCCAATACCACAAAGAAATATTTTAATTTTTTTTATAGCTATAAAAAATCTGGTCTGAAAAATATTGATCCGGGTAATTTGTCACAGTCTTTCTAATAAATTCAATTATATAGTATTTTATCTATTTTCAAAAAAATATAAAATATATTTCAAATATTTTAATACAAAAATAAATAACTCATAACATTTTTCATTTTAATTAATAAAAGAAAAAAAAAACACAAATCCAAAGAATTATTCTACGGAAACTCAAATCCAGAGAATTATTCTCCAGGTCTGCGTTAACCGAGATGCCTATGAATCCAGAGAATAATTTTCTAGAAAAAAAGCCTGGATCAAGAGAATTATTGTCCAGATTGGACACATTTCGAATTTCCCCAAATTTAGATACAAAATGTTAAATTTTTTTTTTTAATATTAATAAAAATTTCGTAGGAGATTTTTTTATAAAACGTAAATAAATAAAAAGAAAATCATAAAACGGATTGATTACTCTCCAAATTACAAAAACCATTAGAACTGAAAAAAAAATTTAGTTACCCTTTTCGCAAAAGGCCACACCATCATCCACACCCATAACATGTAAGAAAAAAAAATTGGAGTAACCAAATAAAATTTTCGGTTACCCTCAAACTTTTCTTTTAGTTTTTCTTTGTTATATGTGAATGTTATTGAATAAAATTTTCAGTTACTCCAACTTTTTTTTTGTTTATATGCGGGTGGGTGGTGTGGCATTTTGTGAATGGGGTAAGAAATTTTTTTTTTGGTTCTGATAATTTTTTGTAATTTGGAGAGTAATCAATCCGTTTTCGTATCTTTTTTTTAATTATTTAAGTTTTATAAAAAAAAATTCCCTTTTAAGGCCAAAAGGCAAGGAATTACTGTATTGGAGAACTCCTAGCACTATTTATTTAATATGGTTGATTTTACCCAAATTAGGTGGCAGTTCTTGCGGCCAATGTACCTGCAATGTATGAACTACACTTCAGTGTACCCATGGCAGGTGCCGTTCTCTGCACGCTCAACACACGTCATGATGCGGCAATGCTATCGACCTTGCTAAAGCACTCGGAAGCTAAAGTCTTCTATGTTGAATCACACTTTCTCAAAACTGCACAGGCTGCACTCCAACTCATCTCCCAATCAAAATCCAACATCCCTCTGCTAATCACAATATCAGATTCTGTTACAACTTCGGATAGCACTGATTATGAGGCCCTCTTACTTAGTGCTCCAACTGGGTTTGAAATCCGATGGCCATTAGATGAGTGTGACCCGATTTCTCTGAATTACACATCTGGCACAACATCAAGACCAAAAGGGGTGATATATAGCCATCGTGGCGCATACTTAAATACTCTCTCTACCCTTCTAGCACATGATGTTTTCACGATGCCAGTGCTTCTCTGGACAGTGCCTATGTTCCATTGCAATGGGTGGTGTCTCGCTTGGGGCATGGCTGCTCAAGGGGGTGTCAATATATGTATGAGAAATGTCACAGCTAAGGCCATTTTTGACAACATTGCGTTTCACAAGGTAACCCACTTGGGTGGTGCACCTACTGTACTGAACATGGTCATAAATTCCCCATTTACTGAAAGAAAACTGCTTCCTGGCCGGGTGATTTTTCTCACAGGTGGTGCACCGCCACCTCCAAAAGTCTTGTCAGAGATGGAGAAACTAGGCTTTCAGGTTAACCATCTATATGGCCTAACCGAGACCTACGGTCCTGTTACAACTTGCACGTGGAGACCTGAATGGGACACATTACCACCGGAAGAAAAAGTAAAGCTGAAAGCTCTTCAAGGCTTACACAACATCAGTATACAGGAAGTAGACATCAAAGATCCTGTCACCATGAAAAGTGTACCAAATGATGGTTGTACCATGGGTGAGGTCATGTTTAGGGGAAATGCCGTAATGAGCGGCTACTATAAGGACCCTGAAGCTACAAAAGAGGTGATGAAAGATGGGTGGCTACGATCCGGTGATCTGGGAGTAAAGCACCCTATTGGATATATTCAACTCAAAGACCGGTTGAAGGATATAATCATATCGGGAGGGGAGAATATTAGCACTATTGAGGTGGAGGCGGTCATTTATAGCCATCCGGCTGTTCTAGAGGCAGCAGTGGTGGCACGCCCTGATGAGTACTGGGGCGAAACACCTTGTGCGTTTGTTAAACTGAAGGATGGTTTTAGTGTGGGAGAAAAGGAGATTATCAAGTTTTGTAGGGGTAAATTGCCACATTATATGGCTCCTCGCTCGGTGGTTTTTTCAGAGCTCCCCAAGACTTCTACTGGGAAGATTCAGAAATTTGTGTTGAGGGGTAAGGCAGAGGCAATGGGCAGCCTTTCTAAGAAGGGAATAAGCAAGTTGTAAGATGTTTTTTTTTTTTTTTTTAATATTAAACCCTGTTGTAACAAAAAAAAAAAAAACTAAACCCGGAGTTTCCTAATTTCACAGAAGGTATTATCCTTCTATTCCTGGGTATTGTATCTTTTGCATAGTCTTCTGTGAAATTAAGAAACTGTTATTGATCTATTTAAATGGAGTTGAAGTTCCATAAAAATCATAATCTACATAACATAACCCGCACATTCAGGCATATCAAATGTAAGGCAATTTATTTTTTTCCTAGCCCTTTGGTGCTTTCTTCGTGCCATAATTTGATATTTGACAACAAGCTCTTTGAAGTAACTTTATTTATTATTTAAAAAATAGAAATAACCTCAGTAAAGCCATAATTTGTGCCCAAAGTTTTTTTGAAACCATAATTGATACGTTAGCATTAAGCTCAGCTCTTAAATACCTCAGTTAAGCAAGGAAAAGGAAAGGTGAAACCAGCAATAGATAAATTTGTGCCAGTAAAATGTCATTTGCTATTCTTAACTTGAATCTGCAATCCTTTTCCTCAAATAAACCATCTGTGATCTTTACTTTTCCAATGTTAGCGCTCAGCTGCATAAGTATAATGCATAGTTCTTTTTGTCTTATTTTTTTCTTCTTTTCTCTAAATGGAGAGACTTCATAATATCCATGGGAGACGTTGTCTCTTTTTAAGGACTGGATTTGATTCAGGAACATAATTAATTGTTTAATTCTTATTTTCATACAAACAGGAAAAAAATAGAATTCCAGTTTAAAAGAAAAAAAAAAGATCCTCCTTAATCATATACATTTTCTAGATTTTGTTTTTTCAAGCATCTTCTAGAGTCAATGCTCGCTATTAGAGAAAGCCTTCCGAGAATGAATTACTTACCCTTGAAAAAGCTTGAACTCTACAAATTTTAAAACTAAAACAAAAATGTCTCAAATAATATGCAAAGATCACTTCAAAACCACAAGTTCAGTGATTACACTTGTATAATATTGACACGAAATGATCGAAGTCTGTTTTTCTCCTTTTTTTATTACTGGCAGTTAATTAATGTGTTTAACCTTATAATTCAGTCATTAGGATCTCACTTGTCATGTTTTTTTTGTTTGAGTAAGGTCAATCCTACTGATATAAGACTTGTAAAGGGAACCATAGTATAAATAATTTCCAATTTTGAGACCACTGGTAGCAAGAATCAAATTGGGATCCGAGTAAAGAGCGATCGGTTGCCCGTCCAATGATACACTAAGCACTCCAGAGTTCTTCATGCCTGTGGGAACTGTCACGAACTGTTCAACAACATACAGAATTCTTCGAAGAATCGGATACTTGAATAATGTATCCCACGCGATTGTTCTTCCCTGCATTCAGTCGGTATAAAAAAACATAGAAGATTAATTTGGAATTTACAGCCAAAAACTATCTCGTACAAACATTTATTAATACAAAAAAAATTCAAAGAAAACTTTGTACCGCAGACATGGCGATCCAGTAGCAGCCTTCACCGTCGTATCTGATATTGTCAGGATATCCAGGTAAGTTCTCTATGAAATTCTCAATTGTTCCTTTCTCCTTGCCTTGGATATGATATCTTCTGCATCTCCTACTGCATAAATTGAAGATGACTTACAAATAAAGGCCAAATCACACAAACTTTTAATCTTATATAAGTTGATAAAAATTCTGATTCAACAATCATTTTATTAACTTACAGCACAGTCTCACAGTAGATTAGGGACTTCTGATCAGGAGCAACTGATAAGCCATTAGCAAAGTACAGGTCTTTTACCAGCACTGTTGTCTTTTTGGTAGATGGATCATAGCTCATGAGTCTTCCATGAGGTCGTGCCTCAAGTATGTCGAGCATGTGATTTTCGAGGTTATACTTATAGGATGCATCAGTGAAATATATGGTACCGTCTGAGGCTACATCTATGCCATCAGTAATTCCAAACTTTACACCTTCGACCTCATCTGCTAGTACCTCAACTTCCTTGTCTGGACTTATTTTCAGTAGACCCTGATTGGCAAAAATATATAATCAATGAAAAAGTAGTTGTCATACAATCCAGATTTCTGGTTAGCGCAACAAAGTGAGGTATGAATTCTCTATATATACTGACAAAGTATCATGGAAAAGTTATATTATGAAGCAATGAAACAAGTGATATTAAAACCTTTTTATCCTTCTCTATGCAACAGATTACTCGGGCCGTTGCTGCAACCACTGATACTAACTACACCAAAGCACTCAATTGCAAACCCACCCTGTTATACACTAACTTCTTGATCAATACTGACAACTCAGCCTCAGGAACCATTCTAAAAGAACTAATTAGGATTTCCTATACACGGACAAATGGAAATAGAACCAGCAACCATCAAAGTGGTCAACATTTAAAGAGGAAAATGGAATCATGAATTAATATTATGGGAAAACTCGACGGTAAGAAAGTCGTTCAAGTTGATCAACATTCATATAATGAAGTATACAAGATCTATCTTTTCCACCTTTTGAGCATGTGCTATGGCAACACCACCATCAGGTGTAACTGCAACCCCAACTGGTCGGCCACCTACATGAGCCACATCCTCCACCTTAAACCTCTCATCACCTATTAATTTGATTCTCCTAATCCAACCGTCATCACATCCAGTGTACAGAAACCCATTCTCAAAGTCATACGACAAATCCTCTGGTGCAGGTAGATGACCATCGCCGATTTTCTCGGTCAATGCAAGAACTTGGTCCACATGCACCGGCACAAGAATGGACTGAGAGAAAGAGTGGTCGTCAGGTAATGGTGCCGGATTGAGTCCATGGAAATGGAGCGCAGCAATTGAGGCACAAACTGGGATTGAAATTGTTAAAAGGATAGAGAGGATTACTACAAGACCTTTTGTTATTTGTTTAGTCTTTGATTTTGCAGTACTAGACAAAGAATTGGATAATTTATCCATGCCAGGGGGGATTGTGCAGCAATCTTGTATGTTTTTAGAGGATTTATGAAATTTGTTTCCAGTTTCTCTCTTCTATTCTTCTGTTTTGATTCTCCTTTTATTGTTTTTTTTTCCTAAGGGCTAGGTAAATGCAACTCTATTTTATTGTTTAGTTAATTTATGAAATGCATATCCCAGCTGCATTCCAGGTCAAGCTGAGTCTTGAAACAAATAAAATAGTGACATGCTTCCACGTTTTCCTAATATTATTCCTGATTTGTTGCCTGTTCAAATGAGCAAGATACTGGTCTAAATTTATTAATCTCAAAATCATCTTCACAAATTAAAAATAAATAAAAGAAAATAAAGGCTCGTTGAATCTAGAATGAGAGTTCTCTAAAAAGAAATTTTTGAATGTAATTTTTCGTTTTTTGTTAAATTAATTATTTGATTAGGATATTATTTTTAATTGATTTTTGTTTTGGTGTTATTTGTTCATTTATTAAGCTGTTAGTCAAGTGATATTATTTACTATGGAAAATTTCCAGTGTACTCATGTAAAAGTTTAAAATAGCCAATTTCCCGATAACACTACAATATTCAATATATCCATAAAACTTGATTTTCTTTATTCTATGTTCATTTATTCGCCAATCATTTAGTTATTTTAAAAATCAAATTGACAAATATATTCTTTATTAAAATAGAGGTGTCTATTAAATTTAATCGGATTAAATAAGAGCTTCATTGAAGGAGGCGCTCCATCTTCTGGCTCAGCCTATAGTCGTTTGTTTTCAGTACCAAATGCCAGTGGTATATACTATATACCAATACCAAGCTTCACTGGAACCTACTTCTTTAACGACTAAAATATGATAAAAGAATTAGAGAAAATCATTGAATTTCCAGAATAATTGGTCGATTCTGTTAAGCATGGCTCGCTATATTAGTTGTTGGTATTGTTCTTCAGTGGTAGCCCTCTTATTTTTGTGATATCAAATAACATAATATTTCAAAATTATACACAAATTATCTGAATATGTCGCAGATCTACATTAGATGTGCCATTTGTCAGAAGAGAACAAAAGTGAAAAAAAAAACACTCGAGAGTTATCTTCTCTATGGAAAACCTTCTCCTTTAATTTCTAAGGTTGCCTACGTCCTTCCACTCCCCAAAAAAAAAAAAAAATTAAGATGTTCAGTAAAAAATTTTAAGGTACAAATACGACCTAATGCCTTATTTGTGCTTTGATTGCTTTGTTCTTTTTTCATAATAGAAATTTCATGTCTTTAATTTTGCATGCCAACGGTGTTTCTTATAATATTAGGATGAAGATATGAACGCAAACCAATAATTCATATGATATTCAGGAGTGGATCTATTGTAGCACGGAGAGAGAGATTTTTAAAAATAATGCTAAAAATAGACTTATTTCAGTTCTGTTCCTCTAGAGCCCATTTTAAATTGTCTGTAGGCTGTAGAATAGAGTCTGGCGGAGCGCATTTCATTTCTGCTTATTTCAGTTCGGCTGAGCAAGACTTTTAATTTTGGCGGATCTAAGTTCCATGAATCTGCTTATTACATTTTAGTTAAGCCCAAAAATTGGCTGAGCCCAAAAAAACTGCTTACTACATTTCAGTTCTATGAATAATTTTGGCGGAGCCCATCTAAACTCACGCAGCTTTTCTCTGGCCTCTCATTTTCACCCACGCAGCTCTCTCTCTCTCTCTCTCTAAAAACGAAGTCGGCGGAAATCGAAATTCCATTTCGAATTTGAAAACCAGCAGCACACATCTCTCTCTCTGACTCGCGCCACACCTTTCTCTGACTCGCGTTAGTACACCAGCAGAACAGACTTGCAGCAGCACACCAGCAGCACTTTGGTAGCGGAGCGATATTGAAACTCACAGTCTATTAGTTAATGGGTTTGAATTCAATAAATTAATTGAATCCGATTTCTGTCTCCCGATAGAAATTATGTGTCCGCCTCTGATGATATCCTAAGGTTTAGGAGTTTTGTAAAACCAAAGCCCATAATTCCTAGCAAACAAAAAAAGGTCCACACATGCAGTGAAAGAAGGATGACAGGGGCACGAGCGTTACGAATCAAAACTTTCTTTGATGGAAGTATAATTTGGAGCTAAGTCAGAAGATGTACCGTCTCCTTCAGTTTAAATTTTAAAACAACTAAATAATAAGTTTAATGAATAAAAGGACATAAAAGAAACAAAGTTATGTTTTAATGGGTATATTGAATATTATAGTGTTTTTATGAGAAAATTGACTATTTTAAGCTTTTATATGGAATTTTTCCCTATTTACTATATATATAATTATTCATGTGTGACATGTCTAGATATTAAGTTGTGCATTGTAATTGATCAGCCCTCCACTCTGACCGTTGAGAAGTTTTGAAGCAACTTCTCCGTTCTGATACGCTGTGAAGAAAATTTATTATTTTATTTTCATCTTCAGGAATTCATCTTAGCGAGTGCATAATTTTTGTGATGTATGCAACCATTAAATTCTAGCAATTAGATGCTGCTGCTGCGTTTCAGCACTTAAAAGGTATGGTGCCAGCCTACTTTTGTCTCTAGTTCTTTTCAAAACATAAAAAGGTTGCATTGAATTTTTCTTAACAAAGAATTTTGTGCCCGATAAAATAGTTTACTTCCATAGAACGTTATCTCCTGACTTTTTTTTGTTGTTGTTGAAATCCACTAAACTAAAGACAATAAGCCTTAAAAAATTACAAGTTACTATCATAAAATAATAAAAATAGGCTAACATCGCTAGCAAAGCGCGCTCATCCAGATTGGTAGTATTAGATCAAGAACCAGGCTCCCACCCCCCCCCCCCCCCCCCCCCCATTTTTTTTTTTCAAGTAGTTAAGTCAATATTTTTAGTATGGAAGATTACATGTTCAAAATTGGGATGAAAAATCAATTATAGATATTTAAATTTAAAAAAAACTTTATCTCAAAATAAAATTGGCATCATATAAATTACAAAATTAACAATCGTAATATAGTGTTGTAGATATTAATGTCATTTAGACGTATTTGATAAGAGGATAGGCAATAAAAACTAAAAGAGATAATTGTTATTCCTCATGAGTAAGGATAAAATTATTTCTTTTATTCACATTTTTTATCTTTCTATTAAACATAACGATTATTTTTTATTTCAATTAACTCGATTTTAAATTTAATATCATATTATTTTCGGATTTAATTTAACTTTTCACTCTACATTGTTTAGTCTAAACTCCAAAGACCAATTTCACCGATTCTTTTTATTCATAGAATTACAATAATAGATCATTCGTAGCATCGGATAGAAAAAAAAAAAAAAAGTATTGAACTATAACACGGATGGTACGATTCATACCGTCTAAGTTTTTCTTTGTCGACGATACTTTATAACGTTCATCTTTTAAATGTAAATATGTTTAGTTAAGTCGGTTTTTAAAGAAATTTAGAAATAATTATTTTCCCGATTTAACGTGTCCGTTTTATTTTTCAACTCCTTTCCATTCTGATACAAACAATTTAATTTATAATATTTTAATATTATGAATAAAAGAATCAATTATAGAATTTATAGCGCTCCATCCTGTTTATTTTTTTTATTTACACCATCCGACTTTAACCAAAAGCTTCAAGTTGACCAACAAACGTTTTTAAGAATTACTTTTTTCTTTTATTAAAACAACAGTTTAATGGACTCCCTAAAATAATTACAAAAATAATTTGTAATAAATGCTGTACATCGATTCAATGCACTCTTTTTTTTTTTTTGGAGGGAAGATGCATTTTTAGTAGGAGGAATCAAACAAACGGTATGAAGCCATGGAGGTGGTTTTCCTATACTTGATTCTTGAACTGTCACGCGGTCCAATATTAACTATGTCAGTAACTCAGTATAAGATATTAAAACATTAAATACCCAATCCCATCCAAAAATATCCTATTGGATTTTTCAGAAGGCAAGATGCCAAGATGTGAATGCTCGGTGACAAAAACAGGGTTATGATACTGACACCAATTAATGTTTTTATTAACACAGTTAATTTAAATATTTTATTAAATTTGTCTTTACTAAACTCTAAATGTCATTTTTTTAAGATGTATTTTTATAGAGTTAGGCTAATATGACATTGGTGTTATTTGAAACTAAATAACACCGCATCTTAAATTTTTAGATCTGCTTTAAAATTTGTACAAAATAAAGTGCTTGAATAGTAAAAACGGATATTACGAATCTTAAAGCAGATCTAAGAGTTTAAGATGTGGCATTATTTAGTTTCAAATAACACCAATGTCATATTAGCCTAACTCATTTTTATAATAATAATCATTGTTTATTTATTTTATTTCCAAAACTAAAACGTCTAATGAAATCTTTTTATTGGGTATGTTTCATTTTTTTTTTCAAATTTCAAAAGTACTACAAGAATTTACCAAACAATTTCTAGCAGAAAGAATCATATTTTTTTTTATAGCTTTAATCAACTTAGTTGAATTTGCAACGTTAAATTTGTCATTCCTTGTATCATTTGTCATTTTTTTACTGTTACTTATTATGTATATTAGATGGTTGGTAAAAATTTTATATTGATGAGATTTGAAAAAAGAAATATGAACTACATTCAAAATATATTATCATAGTTAAACAAAAAGACACTAAAAACTATATTAATTGAAAATAAACATGAAATGAAACAAAATATTATATGTCCAAAGATTTGTTTGATAGAACGATTTTTCTCTCTATAAAGAATGTGTTTCTAATTTTATTATTTCTATTCTTTGTAAAGAAAATGTATTAGATGAACATTAATACTATTAATAAAAATATTAATTAATATGAAGAAAGAAACATTCGTACGTATATGATATTAATAATTTGTCTTAATTTTTAGAAGTAAGATTTTTTTTTTAAATTACATAATAACAGAATATATGATCATATTAAAAAATGAATAATTATATTCATCTTCATACTTCTATCACCCCTCTATCTCCACAGCTACAATTTAGAAAAGTTATACTATGGTCCTCATTAATTATTTAAACACTTCTAAAATTAAAGGGCCCACGTTAAATCAGAAAGATGATAATTATTTAGAGATTGTACTATAGTCCCCACTAATTATTTAAACACTTCTAAAATTAGAGGATCCACTTCTAAGATTAGAGGTTGTATTATGGTCCTCACTAATTATTTATTCATACAAAAAGATATTCATCACGATAAATGTATACAAGGTGATTATTCAAGTATTTTTACATAGGTATAAATATTCTAGTGCATAAATATAAATACTTGTAATATATGATATTAATATTTTCATATGTCAGTCAGTGTAATATGTAAAAGATACTTGCACGACGAGGTATAAATAGTTGTGTGATTATGAGCCCGAAAGTATGTTATCATGGATCTCATTTGAAAAAAAAAATTACGTAAAAGACGTTCGTGGTTTTAAATTCACAAAATTTCTCATAAATCGTCAGAAATGTGGACGAGATTGAAATAAGAAAAAAAAAACTCATCTCAAAAAACGTGTATGGTCTCCCAAGTAGTTTGAGATTTTGTTGGAGAGACAATTATTTATGTAAAAATTGTTCACTTATAAGTATAAATACTTCTATTTTTAGGGATAAATACTTCCATGTGTAAGTGTTAATACTTAAAAAAAAAAAATTAGTACTGGAGTTTTTATAGCCCCCATTAGTAGCTTATGGAAGTTGATGTGGGAATAAACGTAGAGATTAAAATACATGATAATTATTAGCATTCTAAAAAAATGGATAGATTTCGGAAAAATAATCTAAACATAAATGCTACAAGATAATATAAAAGTTACATCAAATTGATATAAATAAGTTATACGAAAAATAATTATTTTTTTATCTTAATATAAATTAATAAATAAAATAGTCTATTTCTCGACTTCTCTCCACATTATTTTAAAACATAAAAAGAAACTCCATTGTAATAATAATCTTATGTTTTTATTGCAGTTTGTTTTTCAGTTGGTGTTATTTTTAATTTGTCTATGCTTTAATAACATAGTAAGAATAAACTAATTATGTTGAATTTGTTAAATAAAGTGGCAATATAGTCAAATTTATTTTTATACTTCTTATCCTAAATATCTTCAAACAAAAGAGGACCAAAATACATATTTAATTAAAGATAAAATTAATGACTGTACATTCAAAGATACATGGTTTGTTTTTTTTCCTTTGTTGTTCTTTCAAAATAAAAATTTAAAATAATATATAGTAACTAATAAATAGTCATTGTAATAAAAGATTGTATAATGTCATAGAAACAAAAATAAAGTTTAAAACTCTATACAAGGACAAAATTGTCTATAAAATTACAAAATTTGAAACAAAAATAAAGTTGAAAACTTTATACAAGGACAAAATTGTCTGTAAAATTAAAAAATTTGAAATTACCGTGTCAAAATAAAACATTACTGTGTCAATATCATCATCTCAAAACAACACAAAAAGTCAAAAGTGACATTGACAAATCTGCTGCGTAATAAAATAAATATTTTTTTATAGCAATAATAGTGTTAGAAAGTTTATAATAACAGCTAATCCGACTCAAAAACTAAACATCAGTCGTCAAATAATTGGATGATCATGCATTATGCAACAAATCAATGTCAAGAAAATTGCATCATAATCAAATTAACTAACCTCATAAGCATCAGCAACTATGAGTGAGGCATCTAACCCGAGCACGATTCCGAGAGGACGGCCGTGTTCACCAGTCCGAACCCAATTCTCCACCTTGAACTCGCCATCATCACCTGCCAAATCAACTCTCCTAATCCATCCATCTATACACCCGGTGTACAGAAACCGGCTCTTCGGTTCGTACGCCAGGTCTTCTGGTCCATGCAAAATCCCCTCTCCGATCCGTTCTGTCCTGGCAAGGATTTGCTCGTGCCTCTCTGGCACTGATATTGAGGCCTCGAAGGAGTGGTCTCTGGGGAGAGGCCCAGCATTGAAATGGTGCTTTTGGTAATTTAAAAATATGGTGGAGAATAAAACAGGAGCGAAGATTAATAGAAGAAGTAATTTGAGGATTGGAGGAGAAGCAGAGGGCTTGGGGTCAGCCATAGCTTGTTTCTTTGGCGAGGTAGGAGAGACTAGGTAAAAGGTTAGGTTTAGTATTTAAAGATTGAGGTTACATGAGTAGAACTAGTGTGTTCTTAGAATCACCGAAGCATGACAACAAATAACTTCATGGAAAGCAACGAATGAATCTCTGTGCAAGGGGGCCATATCGTCTTTTAATTTTTTTTTTATTAATTGATTTAATCAAGAAATGGATATATTATAATACAAGAGTTTTTTTTTTGTTGATAAAAGTGACTTAAAACCACCGATTTCATTATCCTAATGAAACCTACAAAGTTAAGACCTATTTGTTTGTCATAGAATTATGCAGGATTTAATTTGACGGAATCGGGAACTCACTTTATAATTTGCAGAATTCCATATTGATTAGTGTACACAGCAATAGATATAGGAATGTGTTGAATGAGTGTTCAGTTATATCATGGATTTAGCTGTAGGAAATATTGAGATAGAATCTACTTCTATGTGATATTTTTTTTAAATATAACTTTTATTGCTACAATATAAAAAACAACATTTATTGCTAAAATATTTTAAAGATGTCACATATTTTAAGAGCTTTTGACTGTCTATTATATAAAAAAATAATAATGTATGAGTACTGTCATCATGCTCTTCTAATTTTATTTATTTAATTAGTGACAAATAATCAAATAAATTTTTATTGTGTAGTAATAATTTTTTTATTGACAAGATACAAAAATAACAGAGATAGAACCTACTTTTATGATATATTTTTTTTCAAAAATGATATTTATTGCTATAATAATATATCCCTTGAAATATGCTAGTCGTAGGCATCAAAATTTTTTATGTCAAATATAAATGCTCTTCTAGTTAGCATTTATTACTACAATAGCCTATTGCTCGAAAAGAAAGATCAGAAATTAATTTATATCAAAGCATTTTAATTTGTACAGATTACATAGCTTTAATTTTTGACCGGTCCAAGCTTTAATGAAGTAGCTGAGTAACTATTGTATCTACCTTTTATCCATTCACTTTAATGAAGTGGTTGTTGATAACTTTCTATATATAAAGACTAGATACAGATGAAATACCTCAATCAATTTTAATCATCCTCACACACTAGAAAAAAAAATGGATCATTCCATTTACGGAGATTAAGATAATGATCCTGATGAATATACAAGTGTCTTTTAGCCCATTGGTTACAGCAGCTCGTACCAATAACCCCAAAACATAATTATACACATATATCTCTACTCCACCTTAAATTATAGGGTTTAAAAAGAGGATATGAAATAAGTCAAATGGATTAATTATCACTTTGAACATAGTAGCATCAATCATCATTTATTAACTTATCTATTAGAAGGGAAATTAACAAATTCAAATTAAAAAACAGGCTCAGTGTGGATAAGCCCTTTTAGTTATTGCGTTTCCAGTAATTCAATAAATGAAATGGTGAGATTTTGTTCGTTTACCTTCTCCAACCATAGTTCTTCGTCTTTCTCTAGCAAAATGTTACCATTGTCTTTAATTGCGCTAAGGTCTTCCATCTTTTATCGCACTAACCTCCTATTTGTTTTTCGTTTGTCTTCTACGCATCTAATTTTTTTTTTCTGCCGAAACAATTGAGAAAGAGACAGATAGAGAAAGAGAGCAATGGTTGGAAAAAAAATTCAATCTGACTTCATATTTTTTTTTCCTGTGATTTTAACTTGCAGAGAATGATATTGGGAACAAATGATAGGAAGTTGAGGGAAAATATTGGACCTTCTGAACGACTGTCAGGAAAGAAAAAAAGGAAAAAAAAATCCAAAATCAAACCAAAACCCATAGGAATGCCGACAGCCGAACAGACCCTTAGAATATTTGATACCAAGCTAATACCAATCAACAACCCAATAATACACAAGCATATGAACAACCATCTCATTTTTCTATGAATATAAAAAAAAAAAACTGCTGAACATCAAACAACCTTTAAAAAAAACAACCAACTAAATGCCACTAACACTAGCCTATTAGCAGCAGTTGAACATTTTGGAAAATAACCTACTTATTTCTACTATGTTTTTTCTCCTGAAAACTATCGTCATCAAGCTGATGCTCTAAATCACTTGTTCCAACTGCTATCTCCTCCTACAATAAAAAATTATCAAAGACAATAGACAATTACAACACATCAGTAAGTAAACTCAATTTTGAACGGATAAATATCTGAAACAAGGAATTATAATGGGTGGAGGGAAAAGTCATACTCTTAAAGCGGCAAGCCTAAGTGGCAATATTCTAGAGGAAATTTAGGCGAAAATCAAAATAAAAGGAAAAAAACTACTGTTTTGAGAGTCGTTTGAGATTCTGAGTGTTGGTTCTTCTCCTCTTTGTCGTCTATCGAAGTATGAGCCATATGTAGATATTATTTTTCTATTTGTATAGTACTTTTGTTGTTTTCATTGTTGTTGTTTTGTTGTTATAGTTGTTGTTGTTAGTTTGTTGTTGCTGCTGTTGTTGTTATTTCTCCTTCTGCCTCTTCTTTTTCGGCCTCTTCTCTTCTCTTTCTACCTCTCATTTTCTATGTTTTCTTTCTCTCTACAGTTGCAACTCTTCATTATAACCTCTGAGTGGTGACTATCCTAGTCCGGTTTAATTCAGTGCCTTCATTGGAACTTCTGAATGGTAATTACGTCACACCCCGCAGCCACGGGTCATAACAGTCTCCCGCCGTAAGCATACAATGCCATGTATGCTTACAAGGCAATTAACAATTCAACCAAAACAACAAAAATATAAAACAAGTTTCTAATATATATAATCAGAGTACACAATCTGGTCAGAATATAATACAACAAAAGTATCTTATCCGGATATCAACCACGAGAACCTACCTAAACTACACAACAAAACATAACTAGGGTCAAGTAAATGGTAAACTGTAAGGCCTACTACTCGCGTGCCTCTCCGGAATCAATCGCACCCGTACCTGTAAAAAATATCCGAAGGTGGGGGTGAGAATAAATTCTCAGTGCGAATTTGCCACAGTTTAGACTATTGGACTTGCAATCAAACTCTATATTCAAAAATGAAACCCAAAAAAATAAACAATGCAAACAGATACATATAATCATAAATAACAGAATGCCAATGCACGACAACAGTTAAATCAACCTGCAACATAGTTTACAGAATTTCCAAGATAAATTTCAAACACAACATATATTTTGGCTTAACTCGATTCATAACTCAGTTCATTAGGGCTTGTAGCAATTACAGATGTTCTTTCGAGCTAAACCTTTATCAAACCCACATCTGTAGGATTACTGACACCTACAGATGGCCAACAGTTGGACCCTTTATCTGACACTCATCTGTAATCGCTTGGCTTAACAGTTTATTAAGGTCTGGTTCGAATCATATAAAGAAAATCCACTTTGGAATCATTCCAATAGTCGTAATATTCAATTGACCTTTCCAAATGCATTAACACGTAGGAGAATGCCACCGAGCCACAGACGTTACACAAGTCACCCACGACCTCAAATCACATATCATAACATATCACATATTATCACATAATCACCCTCCCTCGTTCCAACCGGTACTAGAAATATCGAGGGCTGTTCACCTAAGGCTATTTAGGATCCTAGGAATCCAAGTCAGCATACAGCCCGACTTGGCAAATTCATTGGATCCAAGTGCTTAACTTCGTAAATCCATTCACATACATATCCAAATCCAATAGTGGTGACTTTCAATCAAATCAGATCATAATAGATCGACACAACCTACAACCATACCAGCATGCAAATCACTCAAGTCACATCAATTCGACTTTAATTTGATTGGGCTATGCAAATGCTTTACACAATTCAATTATGCAATCAATGATATTCAACATGACAAACGAATACACAGTTTAATTTCTGAAAATAAAGTATCAAACAAGTCCAAGAATTCTGCACCTGTTTAAGACGAGCGTACCGCTTAGCTACGGATCGGGCGTCTCGAACTGCCTCGGTAAGTCTTGCTCAACCAAGCCTACACCTATATTATACGTTTACTTGGTTTAATTCGGGTTCAGTGGTCTATACGTTTACTTAGGGTTTGTACAGTCCTAAATCAATTCTTATGTTTTGGTATCAATTCTTTTCGGTTCCTTATTTTTTATTAAAAATCTCATATAACGTGCACAATTGCATCTAGGCCCTCTAGCCATATACCATTTCACTTTGGTAACCATCAATCACCATTTCACTACTTTGGTTCTCGGATCAATTCAATTTACCGATTGGTTAAACCCTAATTTGGTCAAAACCTCAATTTAACCGTTAAACGTTCTAAAAATTCAAGATCAGGAAGCAACCCTACCGACTACACTACAAGTCTAATTGGTCGGGTTAAACAAATCAAATCACGATTATGCCAACTTTCAGTTTTGGGCACGAAACCCTAGAAATCAGATTTCACAAATCAGAAGGAAATCGGGAAAAAATTGGCAAATAAATAAGCAAGGAGTGTAGAGGAACTAGTCCTCAAGCAATTCGAACACAAATCTCGAGTTTAAGACGAGAATCTAAGAAATCGAGAAAATTCGAGGTTTCAAAAGAAAGAAAGAGAGAAAGAAATACCAAATAGGAGAGTTTGAAGAGATCCTCAGCTGCTCACTCAGTTCCAAACTCGATTTCTCGCAACAATCGAAAGTCTGAAAGAAACGGAAACTCACACGCTCTTTTTTCTTCTCTCTTGGCGAAAATCACTTAAAAATAGTGAAAATAACGAAGTAGGAGAGAGAGAAGGTTTGATTTGAGTTTTAAGGCAAAAATCACCCTGAGTGCGGATTAACCAATCCGCACTGCGGGTTACCTGACCCGCACTCCGCACTTAGTCGGTTTTTAGAACATGAAATTTAACACAAAAATAACCCACAGTGCGGGTTGCTTAATCCGTAGTGGGAACTTAGTAAATTCTTGACAGAATTCCAGAAAAAGTCTAACAGATAAATAATCCGCAGTGCGAGTAACCTAACCCGCAGTGCGGGTCACTTAACCCGTAGTGGGAACTTAGTAAATTTTTTGACAGAATTTCAGAAAAAGTCCGAGCCTAATGCGGATGCATTCAACTCGCAGTGCGGGTTAACCAATCCGCACTGAGGACTTAGAAAAATTCAGACCAACACAAAATTGCATGAGTGCGGATGCATCAACCCGCAGTGCGGGTTAACCTGAAGGATGTGTGTTTTGAAAGTTATCTTTTAATAATAATTTATGTGTTGTTCATGATTTTATTACGAATATTATTATTCTTGTTCCTTAAGATTTATATGTTATATCTTTGGAAGTATTCAAGAAGATGCTCTTGGTCTTGAATCATAGAACTCCTAAGATGAGAAACATTTAATCACTAAATAAGTTCACAATCGTGGTAATTAAGTAGGAACATTAATTACCGAGGAAGATTGTCATGTAGATTAAAGTACATTGAAGTTCTATAAATGTTGATAAAGGATTATCATTTAATTACATGAATATATAAAATGTGTATTTTACTGGGCCCCTTGGTAAAGTGGAATTATATCGCATGCAATATAACTGATGTAGTTATAATTATAATTCACTTGAGAGACCAAGAAAACGAATATAATGCAAAAATGACACGATCCTATTTTGCATATTATTCATAATATCATGTGACAAGGATAGACACAAAATTAGTGGATTGAGTAAATGATTTACTATGTCGTTTGGATAACTATAATGTAATGATAGAACCTCTTATAGTCAATAATATAAAGTTTTATATTATTGCCAAGATGACATAGATCCTCTATACGGTCACACAAACTGAAGAGAAACAACAAGTATTTTACATTTCATAATGATGTATAAGATAAAATACATGTGATGAAATGCTAAAATAAAATGTCATAATATGACATGCTTAGACCATAAATAAATTTATGAAGTTATGCAAATATTATTTGGTATAATGTTTGAATACATTATAAGAATAATATAAATATTGTATAATAAAATAATATGAATAATATTATTTGTTCATAAATTAATTTATTGAACCAACCATAAGATGAGATTAAAGAGAGCATGAGATGGCTAAACAAGGCTAGTGGCATTTGTGTAATTGATTCAAACTTTACACAAAGGGTTGCCCTAACCCTTGCCTATTTAAGGGGGCTCATTTTGGAGAAAAACATGCTAATTTTCTGCCTATAACACTTGCCAAAATCAGCCCCTTTGAGCAGCCACGTTTTTCCTTTCTCCTTGACCAAAAGTTGAGAAGGTTGCTCTCTCATCTTCTCTTGTTAGGTTTAGCCACCAAGAAATCAAATAGTTTGTTAATTTAAAGATCAAGAGGTGGTTGTATCTAAGCCTTGAACTTCACATCCATCTATCTAAGAGGTGTGGTAGTTCGTTGTTTAGGTTCAAGGTGAACCAAGAGGTGCTTCCAAGAGAACGGCGGTTCCAAGAGATCTAGAAGGGAAATCAACTTCCCTCTAACAAGAGATTTGACAATCTCTTTAGGTATAAATTATTATCTCCTCTTGTATAAGAAATAAATAAATTTATTTATTTTTATTTAGTATACATTAGGTGTTTAATGAAACTATTAAGAAGTTTCTTGTTTGCTATTGTCATATAAATAACGTCCTTTGTGTATTGAGCCAAGTGGTGATTGAAATTTTTTTTAATTCTCACCATAGGCATACACATGAAATCCCTACATAACCAACCCGCACTGAGCCTATAAAATCTCAAAATCTCGAAATTTCAACGCGGTTTCGATTTGTATTTAACTTACTTATTTAGAGAAACCTTAATGAAGGTTTAAACTTCTATTTTGTTAGCATGATTTATCGATTCTTGCCTTTAAATCATTTGAATTTAATTGTAAAAATTTCGTAACGTAACAAATTATCCTGGTTCGGTTGATTGATAAACATAAATTATATACACATTCAATCTAGTTTTTATCATAAAATAACATCAAATATCTTGTATTTTGAACATGAAGTGAATAGAATACACCTAAGAATCAAGTTAATGCGTTTGCTTGGCTTTAGATTGCAGGAAATAATGAAAAATGAAGAAAATACTCTCAGTGTGGATGCACTAAGTACTTAGAAGAATTTCTAGCATCTTAGCACTTCGTAGAAAAAGTCCGAGCCTATTGCGTCCGCATTCACCAACCAGTGTGGGTCAAGCCATTTGCACTCACTTTTAGTCGATTTTTGCAAGTTTTAGATTCTTCAGGGAAAGAGAAAAGTCCGAAGCTAGTGTGGACACACTAGGATCTGTTGTTCGTACAATAATCTTTTACGTCTATTTGACTAATTTGCAAAAACATACAATTATTGAATTTTATGATTTCTTCTATTTTTGAGAACATATAGGTCCAAGAAGAGTAAGAACTTCGATATAATAAGCTTGGACTGAAGAAATCACGAAGACTTTTATCAAGAATACAAATTGTAAAATTAAAAGCTTGGTAAAGTATGTTTGAGGTTGATTAAATTGGGATAAAACGTTATGAACGTTTTCAAAACATTGGTAACGTTTTATAATAATCAGTAACAACAAACTGATCAAAAGAAGAATCAAGTTATAACGTTATTCAAACGTTGTGACGTTTTACAAACGTTGTAACGATTAATAGCTTTAGAACTGCTGAAGCACAGCTGAACTGTACTAACATGAAACGTTGTAACGTTTATAAAACGTTGTAACGTTTATAAAACGTTGCAACGTTTCTAAAACGTTGCAACGTTTTAGGAATAATTAAGCTTCAAATAACTTCTATTTTGATCAAGTTTTTACAGGTTAAAACGTTGGTAACGTTTTACTAAGCTGTCAGAGATTTAAAACCCTAAAATCGCATTTGAATAAAACGTTGGTAACGTTTTATGTCAAACAGCTCATTTTTGAGCTGCCACTATAAATAGACTGAAGGGATCACTTTCAAATGTACCTCAGCCGACCCTAATCATTTTAAAAGCGATTTTCTGAGAGCTTAGCCTACACCATTGTTGTGAGAGCTTAAAACTTCAAAATCCCTCAAGCAACCTCAAACCTACTTCACTAATCTTGATCTAGATTAGGTTAGAGTAATCTATTGAGTGTTTCTCTTGTGTTCTAGATAATTGAGACCTTGTTCTCATCTCTTTGAGTTGGCCGTTTGACTTCCCGCTTGGTGTGTAAGGGCTCAACGGTTCACAAGTTGTAATCCTTTCGTATTGGGTAATAGAAAGGCGCACCACTCAAGGTTGCGAAGCCCCAGAGACGTAGGCCTTTGTTTTGCCGAACTCCGTTAACATCCCGCGTGTCAAATTTCTCTAAACTCATCTATTTAATTTCAATTGCAATTTAATTTCAGTTTTTGAGCAATTAGAGGTGCCCCTAAGTGTAACAAAGTGGTATCAGAGCAAGTTACTCAAATTAAGGCACACTTAATTGGAGTTAGATCAACTTGACAAATGACACCCTATAGATCCGTGAAAGAACCCTTAATTTTTGGTACTACCACCAAAAATTTCATGCATTCGAAGAAAACCATGATTAACTACTTGAACATTCTTGAGGTATGGAATGTGGTTGAAAATGGTTACACACCAACATTTACTTCCATTGCCACCAATGGTGAAACCGAAGCTAAGGTTGAAACTCCTGATTCCAAACAAACCAAGAAAGAAAATGATCTTGCAACCAATGCCATATATAACTTGGTTAGTGAATTGGTAGCCTCACTCTTTGGTAGTGCTTCAAGTGCAAAAGAAATGTGGGATGCTCTTGTAAACCGGTATGAAGGAAATACCCAAATCAAATGAACTAAAATAACCGGTCTAGAGGCAAAATTTGAAACCTTTAAGGTTGAAGATGGTGAAAGCATTGAGGATATGTATAATAGACTTATGCATATCCAAAATGAATTTACCGAATTGAGAGAACCACTTTCTAACAATAAAATTGTAGGAAAGCTATTGAGGGTGATGCTTATGAGGGATAGATGGTCCGGATTGGTGAGTGCTCTAGAAGCAATCCAAGGCACGCATGACACATTCACACCGGATGACCTCTATGCACATTTTAGGAGCTTCGAAGAAAAACTTCGACAATCCGGTGATTTGAAGCAAAACTCAAAATCCAAAACCGTAGCTTTCTCGGCACAAAACCATAACTTTCCTAGCTCCTCAAACACCCATCTCTCAAATGATCAATTTATCAACAAAATTGATCATGAAACATCCAAAGATGCCCTCCTCTTATCAAAGATGTTTCAAGGGATGCTTGATTTTGAAAGAAAATATAACAAGGAATGAGAAGAGAAGAGCAAGAGGGTAGTATGTTTTGCATGCCATAGAGAGGGACATACTATCCAAATATGTTTCAAACTATTCCCACAATTGAAGAATACGGATGGTGAGAAACAACAAGACCGAAAATCAAGGCAAAAGAAAAAGGGGAACATTCTCAAACTTCAAGCATTCCAAATGCCAAACTTAAGTTTGATTGTAAACAATATTCAACTTATCAATTTTTTACTAAAAAAGGTTTAACTCCGTTGAACAAGGAAGCATCAAAATTGAAGTCTTCACATGTCTCGAATGTCAAACAAAATGAAAAATCACCAAATTATGCATTTAGGTACAAGTACAATAAAAGAAATGTTAAAAACAAAAAGACTTTTAAAAATAATGATATGAACACTTTTAATCCAAAGGAGTCAAACAAAACTTATTTCAAAGGACCCGATAGATGGTTTTATGAATTCAAAAACAAGATTGTTTTACAAAATCAAACTCAAAGAAATGGTTTAGTTAGAGATGTTCCCCAACATCACAATAGATTTGATTCAAACAAAACCAAGAGTGTTGCATTTAAAGTTGCAAATAGGTCACATGGTAATCATAAGAGTGGTATGCATGAAGTGAAATACCAATCCATTCTCAAACAAGGTTCTACTACTCAAAAGCAATCAATTACAATGTGCAACTATTATTGCAAACTTGGCCACATTTCCTTAGAATGTAGATTTATGAATGTAAACAACAAACATAATGTTGTTTGGGTTCCTAAAGCTATACTAGCTTAGGTTCACACTTAATCTCCCCTAAAAGTATTATAATTGTCAAACATAAAGGGGGAGATTAAAGACAAGGTATGTTAGTTACTAACTCAATAATAACTAATATATACTTTGTAGGTGTGTTTGATTTCATCTCAAAAGGAAAGTGCTTGGATCATTGATAGTGGATGCTCACACCATATGACCGGTGACAAATCTAATTTTAAATTCTTAGAACCATATGATGGAGGTACGGTTACCTTTGGCAATAATCAAAGAAAGAGCTCTATTATTGGTATAGGCTCAATTGGTAACCAACACTTGACCATATTGATAAGCATAAATTATATACACAATCGATCTTGATTTTATCCTAAAACAACCTTAAATATCTTGTATTTTTAATATAAAGTGATTTAAATACACCTAGAATCAAGTTATTTCGGTTGTTTGGCTTTTTATTGCAGGAAATGATGAAAAATGGCGAAAATATCCCTCAGTGCGGATTAGTCAAGCCGCACTTAGTACTTAGCCGCATTTCCAACATCCAAGCATTGCACAGGAAAAAGTCCGAGCGTAGTGCGGATTGATACCAACCAGCAGTGCGAATTGGGTAAGCCGCACTCAACACTTAGCCGATTTCAGAGAATTCAGAGAGGCAGTTTTAACCCGCAGTGCGGGTCAGCAATCCGCATTCAACTAATTCACAGGAGCTAAATAAGAAAACTTGGAGCCGGTGCGGATCAAACAACCCGCAGTGCGGATTGGGTAAGCCGCACTGGACCCGCAGAAAGCCAAAAATTGCACGGTTTTGACAGTTTTTCTATTTTTGGCACCTCATGGACGTGTATTGCAGTTAAACATGGACAGGGAATCCTGGAAAACAATCCAAATATAGTGCCCACTAACTCCACTTTCTAGGCTCTGAATTGGACGTGATCATTGGCTATAAAAGAGGTGTTGGGTTTTGACGGTTCAAACCCATTGATTTAGCTTAACAGCGGAAGTGTGTAAAACAAAATTTTTACAGTTAAGTTAAGCTAAAAATTAAACGAGGTATGTCAGGAAACCTTCCAAGGCGGTCCACCTTCAGTATTCCTTTGGCATCAAAACCTCATTTAATTTATTTACAGATCTACTCATGATTGATTTTCTAAAGCATTAAATCTATTTACAAATTAAATAGATTAATATAACAATTTATACCTTGATTCCAAATCTCAGTTGGAATGCAGAATAAGCGAGAAGAGCTACACCAAGGAAGGAATCGACTCGTAGTATCACACGTGTGATACCTCTATCGGTTATCCACCAGGACTAACCGGAGAGCGGTTTATTTCTTCTGCCAGAAATACCGTAAACCGCAGAATTCTGCTGAAACACTATTCACCGAGAAAAAGGACGAAATAAATATATTTGTGTCCCGAGGTTACTTGGTATCGCTTTAAAAGCTAAACCGCGAGATTTCGCAAAATATATTATTTTCCTAATCTCGAAATAACCGAAATCAAGGAAGAGAGAAAAACCGATTAACAAAGTAATCAGATTAACACGTGAATTAGTGAGTCTTTCTCTCTACCCCTACCCCTCTATTTATAGACTTTTGAGGAGGTTTGCAAAAGACCAAAATACCCCTCAAAACAAATCTATTTACCAAAAGCCCTTGACACCTCATCCTTTTATCATGTGAAATGACCAAAATACCCTTGCCACCTCATATGACACATGTCAACACATGGGAAGTCGGCACCAAGGGTAAAAAGACCATTTTGCCCTTGGCCCATTAAGGCATGAATAGTGTTGGGCTTTGATTTTGGGCTTTGACTTTGGGCCTTTAATTTTAATTAAGGCTTTGATTATTTTGGGCTTTTAAATCCATAATTCAAACCCATAATTAACAATTAAAATTCCAAATCATATATATATATAATTGTCATGTACAATTATATTTCTTTTCGGTTATTGTTCGGTAACTTTTATACAACGTAACGTGTACGTTTATAAATAAACGTTGTTTCTGCTTGTCATTCTAAATGACATTTATAATTTAATTATATCACGTATAATTAATTATAACCATCTTAATATTAATTATAATCAATTTATAATTAATCAGTAAGATTCTCCGAGTAGCTCATATATGGTGTGACCCAATAGGATCTGTGTTATGTTGGTAAATAGAGTTAAAACTGTTTTAACTTCTGTTAGTCATGGGTGGCATCTGGCAACACATCATGACCATCCAATTACACAGATGATGCTGTACTGTACAATATCACGATCCAGTAAACAATTTACTTGTGTCAGTTCTTCTGTCTCATAGCTATCAGATCAGTTTTAAGGTAGATATGTATCATCCTTGTTAACTGTATCTTTTCTTGATCTTGAGTAGATTATCAAATATAATTACTCTTGTAATTATACTGCATGCAGATAATCTAACTCTACCAAGGGGCCCAGTGATGCTATAGCTCGTATAGAGATACGAGGGACAAATAGTATTCTTGGCAGACTATCACTTCCTCACCTAAGCTATACATATGGAAATGCTACCGTTATGGCTGCTTTTTACGGACAGCGTTAGATAACACTTACTCATATATATTTCTTAATGGGAACGATAAATACCTCATACTGTAGAACTTTGACACTGAATGAAAACATTAATGACACGAACACAATTCTATTCAATGTTTCATTCGGGGTCTGTCAAATACCATGTTCCTAGAACATGTATCTATGTCATTAAAATGACATCTCGTGTCAGGTGGTTTGTAAAACTTAACCATCTTTTAATCCACATACTAACCTTATAGCGGTAATTAGTGTTCCTGCTAATTACCTTGGTCAGTGACATTTTAAGAGTATATATCATCTATATTATGGAGTTTCACAATTTCAGTCATGAACTCGAAATGATCCACAAATGCAATAATACTCAAGGCAACAAAATGATATATAAATAAACATTCAATTCATGAACAAAGCTTTATAATTAATTTATTGTATTATTGACTTCTAGATTATTACAAACTAACAAGAGGGGGTTCACTCATCTCATATTATTCCGGATTCTTTCATTCTCTCTCTACACACACACACAATTCTTAGCAATAAATTCTGGAGAAAAGGAAAGCTTTCAGCCAAGGAGAAGAAGGGTTTCCTGAGCAAGAAGTCGGCAAGATAGAGGTTTTTGATTTGTCAAAGGGTGTAATTACTTCCTTTATTTCATTTCTTCTTACTTTGCCAATTTTTGTAATGGATCTCTCCATGAGGGAGTAGTTCTCTCTCTAGGGATTTAGGTCAATGCATGAACTTGTTTAATTCTATTTTATTCGGTTATTTGTTTCTATTATGATTGTTTTATGGGATTTGATTGTTAATTTCTGTGATTTAATAATTTGTATTAATTACATAGTTAGTACTTGAATTGTAGTATCCCGTTTTGGATTCGAAAGAACCAAAATTGACTGTGATCAATAGGATAGTACCAAATTATGAATGCAAATACTCTAGGTTTAGGTTAAGATTGTAACCAATTTAATCTAAGCCGAAACTATAGAAATTAAGGTTAGGAACTTGGTGAAAAACCTAAACGAGAAGCCAAACCCTAATTAGGACATCTCAATTCAAATCGGGTATTGGTATGATGGACTTAATTGCGAAGTACCAATATTTGAGGAGAAGAGAGACTAACAAGAGCTTATAGGTCTAGGTAGCTAGGTTGAGGAACCTAATCGAGAAGTCCGAATTACCTAGGCACGTTGTTAATTTACGAAAGTAACCCTTAATAACATATAAGGTTAGAAACCTCATCAAATCATACATGAATTCAAACAAATACCGAATTAATAGAGTTAGCAAGGGGTTGTAGACCGAATACCCCTAGATCTTCTCATCATAAAAGCAAACCAATTCCTTTCTTTTACTTTCATTTACTTTTATTGTTTTAAACTCTCTACTCGGGTATTGAACCCAAATCTAGGAATTAGAACAAACCCCCTAATTTACTTTTATTGCACTTTACTTTATTTTATTTTTCTGAAATATTTTACTAAAGTTTAAACTAAGTTTTTATCGTACTCCCTGTGGATCGATACCTCAAATACTACCTTGATAGAATTGTGCACTTGCAATTCAATTCAACGTGTGTTAAAGGTTTAAAAAATACATCATTGTACTGAAACTTTGCACCATACCCTTTGGACGCATCACATATCTAATGTATATCTTGTTGATGGATTAGATTATAACTTACTTAGTGTAAGTAAGCTATGTGACTCAGGATACTATGCTAAATTTGATATTAATGCTTGTCACATAGTTAGGTCTTTGGATGATGCTTTGATATATTCAGGTAAAAGAAAGAAAAATGTATATTACTTGTATTTTACCCATTTTGACTCCGGTGAAACATGTCTAAGTGCCACATCTAATGGATCATGGTTATGACATCGTAGATTAGGTCATGTTTCAATTGATACCATTAGGAAATTAGTGAAATTAGATCTTGTACGAGGTTTACCAACACATAAACTAGAACTTGAAGGACTATGTGAGGCATGTGTTCAAGGTAAACAAACTAAAAGTAGCTTTAAATCCAAGGACATGGTTTCAACCGATCAACCTTTGCAATTGTTACATATGGATTTATTTGGACCAATTAGTGTACCAAGTTTGGCCAAAAAGAAATACGCATATGTAATTGTAGATGACTATAGTCGCTTTACTTGGGTTTTATTCCTACAACACAAGGATGATGCAATTAGCAACTTCATTGAATTTTGCAAACGTGTTGAAAATGAAAAGGGGTCAAAAATCATTAGAATTAGAAGTGACCATGGGGGGGGGGGAATTTGAAAATACAAAATTTGATCAACTTTGCTCTAAAAGGGGATACAAACATGAGTATTCGGCTCCTCGCACACCTCAACAAAATGGGGTAGTTGAGAGGAAGAACCGAACCTTAGTTGAGCTTGCCCGAACCATGCTAAATGAATACTCCTTATCCAAACATTTGTGGGCCGAGGCGGTAAATACGCCATGCTAAGGAGGTTCGATAAGCTTGAAAGGGGGCAAATGAAGATTAGGCAACAACTGCAAGCACATGCTCGAGCTCTCAATACGCTTGATGAAGCACAATCCAGTCTCTCCAATCGCTTTATCAAGCAATATGGTCCCTCGGGAAGCCCGGCACGAGCACGTGAGCATCTGGTTGAGGAAGAAGACCTGGATGATGAAGAAGAGGACATCCCAATTGAAGGTCAAGAAGAAGTGGCCCATGCACCAAACGACCCCGTGAATGACGAGTAAACCGCACTAGTTTCAAAATTAAAAACTTGCTAATTTAAAATTGTGTGTTAATTGCATGAATTGTTTGTTGATTGCATGTTTAATTTTAATTGTTTGAATTGCTTTTAATTTAGTTATGTTAGTTGAATTGTTGCTTTGAAATGGTTTAAATTTGTTTTGAATTGTTAAATTGGTGAATTTCAACTAGTTTAATTTGATTGAATTGCATGACTTGATTGAATTGTGTTATTGGAAATTTGGTGTGGATATGTATGAGATGTAGATATCTTAAATATGGTGTATGAATTGCTAACTTGTAAGGGGCTATTTTGCGAAATTGTAAAATTGGATATTTTGGCGCCTTGACAAGTCTTATTAAATTGCTTGGATTGCATGAATCGAAATGTCTTATATGCATAGTTTATGCATATTGATATATATAAGTTGATATGGTGAATTGAAATTGAATTGTCTTGCATGTTAAAGTTATGCCCTCAACTTTATTTTTATTTGAAAATTATTGTTGCTATATTACTAAATTAAGAGAGAGTGCATAATTTGAGGGGGAGCACTTTAAATTAGTGCTAATTTTTCACCATTTCGTCAATTTCCAAAAGGAGGAGAAATTGGTACAAATGGATTGAAATGCAAAATCAAAATTGGATTGACTAACTTTTGAAAATTTTCGATTTATGCACTTACTCACATTGTATGTTTTTGCAAATCGCCAAAAGGGGGAGATTGTTGTTCGTACAATAATCTTTTACGTCTATTTGACTAATTTGCAAAAACATACAATTATTGAATTTTACGATTTCTTCTATTTTTGAGAACATATAGGTCCAAGAAGAGTAAGAACTACGATATAATAAGCTTGGACTGAAGAAATCACGGAGACTTTTATTAAGAATACAAATTGTAAAATCAAAAGCTTGGTAGAGTATGTTTGAGGTTGATTAAATTGGGATAAAACGTTATGAACGTTTTCAAAACGTTGGTAACGTTTTATAATAATCAGTAACAACAAACTGATCAAAAGAAGAATCAAGTTATAACGTTATACAAACGTTGTGACGTTTTACAAACATTGTGACGTTTTACAAACGTTGTAATGATTAATAACTTTAGAACTGCTGAAGCACAGCTGAACTGTACCAACATGAAACGTTGTAACGTTTATAAAACGTTGTAACGTTTCTAAAACGTTGTAACGTTTCTAAAACGTTGTAACGTTTATAAAACGTTGTAACGTTTCTAAAACGTTGTAACGTTTATAAAACGTTGTAACGTTTCTAAAACGTTGTAACGTTTCTAAAACGTTGTAACGTTTCTAAAACGTTGTAACGTTTCTAAAACGTTGTAACGTTTCTAAAACGTTGTAACGTTTCTAAAACGTTGTAACGTTTCTAAAACGTTGTAACGTTTCTAAAACGTTGTAACGTTTCTAAAACGTTGTAACGTTTCTAAAACGTTGTAACGTTTCTAAAACGTTGTAACGTTTCTAAAACGTTGTAACGTTTCTAAAACGTTGTAACGTTTCTAAAATGTTGCAACGTTTTAGGAATAATTAAGCTTCAAATAACTTCTATTTTGATCAAGTTTTTACAGGTTAAAACGTTGGTAACGTTTTACTAAGCTGTCAGAGATTTAAAACCCTAAAATCGCATTTGAATAAAATGTTGTTAACGTTTTATGTCAAACAGCTCATTTTTGAGCTGCCACTATAAATAGACTGAAGGGATCACTTTCAAATGTACCTCAGCCGACCCTAATCATTTTAAAAGCGATTTTCTGAGAGCTTAGCCTACACCATTGTTGTGAGAGCTTAAAACTTCAAAATCTCTTAAGCAACCTCAAACCTACTTCACTAATCTTGATCTAGATTAGGTTAGAGTAATCTATTGAGTGTTTCTCTTGTGTTCTAGATAATTGAGACCTTGTTCTCATCTCTTTGAGTTGGCCGTTTGACTTCCCGCTTGGTGTGTAAGGGCTCAACGGTTCACAAGTTGTAATCCTTTCGTATTGGGTAATAGAAAGGCGCACCACTCAAGGTTGCGAAGCTCCGGAGACGTAGGCCTTTGTTTTGCCGAACTCCGTTAACATCCCGCGTGTCAAATTTCTCTAAACTCATCTATTTAATTTCAATTGCAATTTAATTTCAGTTTTTGAGCAATTAGAGGTGCCCCTAAGTGTAACAGGATCCAGTGCAGACGCACTCAGAGAAATACGCAGAAAATTCAAAAATCCAAATAAGAAAACTTGGAGGCAGTGCAGTCAGGCCATCCGCACTCACCACCAGTACAGATGCACTAGACCTGTAGGCAGCCAGAAATACGTGTTTTCAACATGTTTTCTATTTTTAGCGCATCAAGGATTAGTTTTCAAGGGCTAAAATTAGACATGCTAGTATGGAAAACAATATAAAGGTAGTACCCACTAACCTCACATTCTAGTTTCTAAATTGGACATGGTCTTTAGCTATGAAAGAGGGGGGTTCATTCCTATTCAAGGCATCAATCTCATCTCTCATCATCCCTTGGTGCATGTCTATTTCCATTGAATATAGGAGAAACTATGCATAACTTTTTGAAGTCCCGGAAGCTTTTCAATGAAGGAGAAGAAGAAGATTCGAGAAAGAATTTGGTAAGATTGAGGTTTTTGATTTGAGAAAGGGTGTAATTATTTCTTTATTTGATTTCTCTTTATTTTTGTCAACTTTTGTAATGGATCTCTCTAAGAGAGAGTAGATCTCTCTCTAGGGGTTTAGATCAATGCATGAACTTGTTTAATTCTATCTTATTCGGTTATATTGTTTTTGTTATGATTGTTAATTTTTGTGATTTATCATTTGTGTTGATTACATTGTTTAGTACTTAAATTGGTCAAGTCCCGTGTTGGATTCGAAAGAACCAATATTGCTCGGATGGATATAAGAGAGTACCAAATTATGAACGCAAATACCCTAGGTTTAGATTAGGATCTAACCAATTTATAATCTAAGTCGGAACTATAGAAATTAAGGTTAGAGACTTGGTGAAGGACTTAATCGTGAAGTCAACCCTTACTGAGGACATCTCAAATTGAATCAGATATTGACATGAATGACTTAATTGTGAAGTACCGATATTCAAGGATAAAAGAGACTAACAAGAGCTTATGGTCTAAGTAGCTAGGGTGAAGGATCTAACTGTGAAGTCTGAATTATCTAGGCACATTATTAATTCACGAAAGTGACCATTTTTAACATATTAGATTAGAAACCTCATCAAATCATACATGAATTCAAACAAACCAAATAGATAGAATTAGTAAGAGATTGTAAACCGAATGCTCATAGATCTTCTCAAACTTGAAAGCAAACTAATATTTCTTTTCTTTATTTTATTTACATTTATTGTTTAAAACTCCTATTTACCAGGTATTGAACCCAAATTTAGGATTATTAAACCAATTCCCTTCTAATTCTACTTTATTATACTTTACTTTCCTTATTTATCTGAAATTAATTGTTAAAGTTTAAGCTAAGTATCTAAATATACTCTCTATAGTTTGACACCCTAAGTACTACATTGATAGGTTGTGCGCTTGCAACTAACATTTCTTTGAGTATTAAGGCAAACAAAATTAAAGGCAAAAAGAGTATACATCTCGCACAATTTTGTATATCAAAAATATTCATCATTGATTTAGTTCTCGGACTTGTTTGATTCAGTGCCTCTATGATCTAGTTTGCCAGCAAGAACAAGACAATCTATGTGCACAGAAGAAAGAATCACTGGACTTCTTTCGTTACAATCAAGTGAGAATGATAAAATTTGTGTCCACAGGATGTACATACTATCTATGCATTTTTAGTTTGTTTATAGCTAGATACTATCAAAGACTCTCGTTATCTTATCTTATGTAACAGCTAATTTGTAAATTTTTATATCAATAAAATTACCTACGGGCTTTCAAAAAAAAAAAAAATTATAGTGAGTGTATATATAAAGAGGAGGGATCTGATTACATCTTTTTTTGATGACACTGAATTACACTCTCCATTTTTAAAGTTTACAAAGTTCAAACAGTCGATCCAAACTGTTCAACTTGTTGGATATGTTAAAATGTGCTTGCAGATCAAATTTTATATTTTTTAGAATTTTTTTACTATTTATTAAGTATTTAACAAAAATCGCTATATTTCAACCATTGAATTTTTGTATCCATCTTAATAAATAGTAAAACAATTCAAAAAAATATAAAATTTGATCTGCAAGCACATTTTAACATATCCAATAAGTCAAATAATTTAAATTAACTGTTTAAACTTTATAAACATAAGGTTTGATTTAATATCACTAAAAAAAAGAGTTATCGGATACCTCATGTATAAATTTATCTCAAAGATTCGATTTTTCGAGATGATATCCGGGGACAGACCAGATGCCACAGACATAATTCTCAAACGGTGAGATTGAATCTGGTCCATTCGTTATATGTTAGCACAATTTTTGAAAGAGCCTAGTGCATTTCAGGCTGAGTCGGATTGGTTTCAATTCTGATCGGACGGTCTGGATTCAAACACAAATGATGTGGTGATGCATAGGATCCGCAGCAAGAGAATAATACATAATGGTTTTTAAATTTACGGAGTTGCGAGATCGAGGAGATTGGTTGCAACTCCCGGGAACTGAGAAATATAATAACGGAGTTTAATTTTCTAGATCGAGCACTAGGCCGAGAATTCATATTAAATATGATATTTCTGTTTAGGTTTGGACCGTCTGATCAGAATCTTTACAAATATTAAATATTAGAGAGACTAGTGTATTCTAATTAACTCGGATCGAATGGATTCGAATTTTGATTTAACGGTCATGATCTTAATACCTCAGACTATCGACTCGATGCGGAATTTTTTTGATAAATCATAATTAAGAAAATCATTTTTACTAATTCAGTATGATTGTTTTTTTTTTCCAAAAACCAGAAGGACCGGAGGAGCCCTCCGGTCTCACTTTTTTTTTTTCTTGGCTTTCTAACCGTGCGGCGATCTGTGTAGCATGTCAATATTTATAACAATAACTATTTTATGTGTCACTAAAATTCGGATGGACATATTTTAATTATTTATATAATTTTTATTGTTTGTAATACATGATGGTATCCGAATTATTTATACAATTTTTTTAAAAATAAATTAATACTGATTGACATATTCGGATGGATCTATTAAAATTCGGAGTTTAATGCTATATTTTTTTTAGTTACATAATTTTTTAAAAAACAAATTAATACTGATTGACATATTCACACACATTTTAATAAGTCAATTTAAATCCAAATCGACATTAAACAAATACCATCGTATTCGCCCCACACATTTTAACTTCTGTTGGAAGCAACTGCAACAAAGAATTTTCACCTTGCATTTTTCACTACAATATAAATAAGGAAGCTGATAATTGTACCCCAAACAAAGTATCCGTGTGCGTCCCCCAACCTTCTAGAATATCGGCGACAAAAATGTCAGGTTTTACTTCATACAGCGCAATAACAGTACCAATCTTTCTTTATTGTATAGAATTTCGCTGCATGAAGAAAAAAACGCTCTATTAAACAAATTTAACAAAAGCACTGCCAAATGCAGCGAAACAATAATATAATTTAAACATATAAAGAAAAGCGTTTAATCTACTGCATTCAAGTGTTTAACTTTTATTGTAAATGCGTTAAATTTTCATTTTTAAAAACAAAAACGAATCCCCGAATTCGTCCCCGAGCAAAAATTTACAGATCTAAACTGGAACCAATCCCCAAGCGCGTCCCCGAGCACGAAATTTACACCTCTAAATTTGTACTATCCCTGAGGGCGTCCCCCAGCACAAAATTTCTTCATTTGTGCAGAATGTGCCAGGAACAATACATGTGAACAAGTAAAGCATGTAAACCAATATATACTAGCAAGCAAACAACATAAACAAAGCATTGAAAATTTGTGCATATAAACCTCTGTTTACAAATACATTTTAAAGCATATAAACCTGTGTTTACAAACACATTTTAAAGCATATAAACCTGTGTGTAAAGCAAGTAAACCAATATATACTGGCAAGTAAACCTAGGAGGCAGCACAATATTTAGTTTAACATATTTGAAATTAATAACACAAACAATTAGCAAAAACTACATGACATCTGTTTGAACAGTCACCAAAAATCAGAAAAAAAAAACTGAGCCACTTTACCAGTAAATACCAGAAAATTCAGAACCATCAGGAAAAACTGACCCCTTTATCAGAAAATACCAGAAAGTCCAGAGATGTGCTGAACATAGTTTCTAAATTCTTCACTTTAGAAAACTGACCCTTTCACTAATTTGTCATTCTTTGTTGTCCTTCATAACTACATAGTTTATAAATTGTTCACTTTAGAGGTAAATAAACTAAATTCTCTAGTTAGGCACTTAATTATAGTTACTGTTGAATCTGGTATATGGTTGATTTTTCTTAGAATTCACTGTTACATTCTATCTATAACTCGGGCTAATTTCTTAGAATTCACTGTTATGTACTGGAAATTCTGCTCAATTTCCCTTCTAACAACATTTTTTGCATTTAATTCAAGTGTTTAATTTTCATTATAAATGAGTTAAATTCTTATACCTGTGAACAAGTAAAACATATAAACCAATAGTACTGGCAAGCAAACAACATAAACAAAACATTGAAAATTTGTGCATGAAGCAAACAACATGTGTTTACAAACACATTTTAAAGCATATAAACCTGTGTTTACAAACATTGAAAAATTTGTTACAAACATATAAACTTGTGTTTACAAACACATTTTAAAGTTTATTCTTCAAACATATTTTAAAGGATGTAAACTTATGTGTAAAGCAAGTAAACCAATATATACTGGCAAGAAAACAACATTTTAAAGCATATAAACCTGTGTGTAAAGAATATAAATCTGTGTTTACAAACACATTTTAAAGCATATAAACCTTTGTTTACAAACACATTTTTAAACTTATTCTTCAAACACATTTTAAAGCATATCAACCTATGTTTACAAACATTGAAAAATCTTCATTTAATGGATTACTTGTTCAAAATGAAAACTGTATTTTTAGTTATTAAATATCAAAAGCTGTTAATTTGCATACTTAAAATTAGAATCAATCCCCCATCGTGTTCCCGAGCTAACTGGATTTAAATTATACTTTAAAGTACGTTCAAGTAAGTAGTTAATTAATGATTAGAGGACCATTAACAATCTGGGGGACTAATTCGGGGATTGGTGATTACAATTGTTCCTAACAGACTGTCT
The DNA here is from genome assembly GCA_033356055.1 of Carex pumila. Classification (NCBI taxonomy): domain Eukaryota; kingdom Viridiplantae; phylum Streptophyta; class Magnoliopsida; order Poales; family Cyperaceae; genus Carex; species Carex pumila. The sequence goes on along the minus strand of JARJHM010000548.1, from coordinate 71,236 downwards.
AAGAAATTAAAGCGCAAGACAAAAGCATACAAAGCTAACGTTTAAAGCAATCAATGTAAAACTGCAATGTGTTAAAATAACAATTCATTAATTAATGGCAAATTAATAAATTACCGTTATTAGCGGACAGTTAAACCCAATTAAACTAGTTCGGGGACGGGTTCGGGTTTGGTGGCTCGGGGTACAAGAACATTTCTCTATAAATAAATACATACAAAAAAATATTAACGTGCAAATCCAATTCAATATTGACATGCTTGATATGCAAACCCAACTATTAACATTCATTTTATTATTTTACATTATTCTACAATTACACTACAAAAATCTAAATTACACTAAAAAAATAATTCATTCAACAATTACTATATGCATGTACACTAAATAATTCTACAATGAATAGTTACAATATAAACTTAAGTTACAATAATTCTACAATTAATAATTACATAAAATAAGAGATGCTACACAGATAGTCGCACAGAAAAAGTGAAAAAAGTTTAAAAAAAAGTAAATTTTTTTTTTGAGACCGGACCAAGGCTCCGGTTTTGAACAAATTGAAGAAATTGGGATCTTCTGTGGCTTCCGTTAAATTTTGAAATAAAAATATGGAGACCGGAGGGCTCCTCCGGTCTTGAGGAAATAAAAAAGTGAGACCGGAGGGCTCTTCCGGTCCTTTTGATTTTTGAAAAAAAAAAACAATCACGCTGAATTAATAAAAATAATTTTCTTAATTATGGTTTATCAAAAAGTTCCTCGAGGCGTGGGTCGGCAATTCGCATTCTCTAAGTTATCCCATATCTTGCTTGACTTTCTGAAAAATCTCAACCGTTAAAATACGTTCTGCACGAATCTCAAAGCTTAAATAATGGGCCCCCTGAGCTATCTCCGAATAGTCACCGAACACGACGGTCACGCAAAATATGAGTATCTCAGAGCATTCGCACTTGTGGATCGGTGGGTAGTTGACAAGTTGCATATAATGGTTAACGACGTGACTCTAATCCCAATTTTATATTTAAGAAAGTTATTTTAAAAAATGGCATCGTTTTATCAAACTCTTGGATAATGGATAATGACATGAACGTTGACCTGGAGAATTAAACACCGCAAAAAAGGACGTCAATAGAGTACATTTTATTACGCGTGAGAGGATTGCAATTTTGAATCTCTTCGGTGCATGCAAATAAAAAATGAGAAATTTCAGAATTTAAATAATATTTTAAGTAGCTGTAGCGTATCTTTTTATTCATTTGATAACTGAAAAACATTGTTTAAATTACAAAATTATTAGTGTCGGTTAGTTTTTTTTATGAAAGAAAGATGAAGGATGAAGGTTTGGTCTTCAAATTTCAAACATTTATTATTATAATAAAAAAATTTCTTTATTTGAATTTGAAATTCTTAATCTTTTAAATAGAAATTATGTGTCTTTGTCACTACACTAAAAAATAGTTTTTATATATAATCGTCTATCAACCAATTTGAAATTTTCAGCGGTGAAACTTCAATGACATAAATGATTAATCAAATTTCAAACGGACTCATTTTTTATATGTCTTATCTAAATAACTAAGAATACATCTATATTTTTAATTTTTTAATTGAGTAATATTTTGCAAGATATTAACTGGATGTACCATAAAAAAATTATTGCGAAATAAAATTATTATATTAAATTATCAAAATTTGTCAATCATTGTATTGCTAATCAAAATCTGACAATGTTAAGTTTATTAATTGCTTGAAGGAGAGCACAAACATAACTGTTTTTTTTTTTTCATTGTGACATATTTTAGCATTAATGGTTCCTATAATCAGAAATAAAAATACTCTGTCAATATATATTATTATATTGAAATATATAAGAATTGCTTCAATAAACAATGGAGCATTTTCGGTCATTTTTATTAATATCCCTGAAACAATTGAAAATTTTACAAATGCCCCTGCCTTCAACTTTTTTTTAATTATGCCCTGACCGCCCGGGTCTCGGGCGGCCCAAAAAGCCTATGGAGCGCTAGCCCAAATGGCGGCCCACAACACCAGTGAGGCGCCCCCCCATATGGCGCCCCATAAGCCAAGTGAGGTGCCCCCCCCATCTGGCGCCCCACTGCCCATCTATTTACTCTCTGCCTCTTCTCCCCCATCCTTTCTGCCGAAAAAAAGAGGAAAAAAAGAGAAAAAAGAAGAAGAAAGAAGCCGTTCCGAGACTGTGCATTTACTGCTGTTCCGTTCTGAGAATTTCGCTTGAGGCGAGAAACTGAGTGAATGGGTATGTTTTTTAATTATAATAATTAGTCATTACTGTTGATAATTAGTAATTACTGTAGTTATTTTTGACTGATTCATTTACTGTTGCGTACCGTATATTTACTGTAGTGTACCGTACATTTACTGTAGCCTACTGTTCATTTACTGTACCGTATTTTTAGTGTAGCGTACTGCTCATTTACTGTAGCGATTGCTGTACACGTACTGTAGCAAAATTGTAATTTTTAAATTTTTTTTTAAATTATTTTTCAATTAGTCATTTATTACTGTATCCATTATTATGTCATGTAATACTTGTAAAATTTTTTTTTAAAATGTAGTTTGTTAAAGAAGAGATGTTAGTTGCACTGTATGTCGGCGGCAAGCTCGAAAGGGATGAAGATGGCGTGCATTACACGAAAGAAGTCGCATTTGGCTTCGAGATTAATGAAAATACCACATTTGAGGAACTGAAGCAGCTAATATACGAAAAGACATCTGTAAACCCCAACAGGTATGAAATAGAATTGGCTACACGGATTGACAACTCACGTGTGGGGGGGGGGTAGACCTTACTTTGTTAAGTTTCCAATAACAGATGTAAATTTGTGAAGAGTTGTGTATACTCAATTTGTAGCTTATGGGGTCCCGGTAATGGACATATATTCGAAGAAGGTTCCCCGAACGAGGGCTGGACCTTCAAGTTCGGCTAGGGCTGGACCTTCAGGTTATGACAATTCGGGTTATGACAACCAGGGGTACCAGCAGCACTCCCCTTATGACAACCAGGGGTACCGGCAGCACTCCCCTTATGACAACCAAGGGTACCACCAGCACTCCCCTTATGACCACCAGGAGTACCACCAGCAATCCCCTTATAACAACCAGGGATATCATCAGCAGTCCCCTTATGACAGCCAGAGGTACCACATCCCCGGTTATGACAACCAGGGGTACCACAACTCCCCAGAAAATACTGAAGAGTTACCACCACCACCCAGACAGACACCCATAATCCCTAGATTTCCAACTATGCCAGAGTCAGGACCGGTACCCGTTAATCGAAATGATATTGATATTGATGCAAGGCAGCGACGGATCAACCGGCAGGGCTTTCTTCTTCTTCTTTTCTCTTTTTTTTTCGGGTTTTTTTGGTGCTGGGTGAAGGCAGAGAGGAGGGGGAAGAAGGCTTCACGGGTTTAATAACCTGGGGAGCGGGGCGCCCGTCCCTGGGGAGCTTCACATGGGATATGGGGCGCCAGTCTCTGTGGCACCTCACTAGTGGGATGGGCCGCCACAGCCCGTGGCGCCTTACAAGGTTTTTGGGCCTCCCTGGTCCCAAGCGGTCAGGGCATTTATAAAAAAAAATGAGGGACAGAGGGATTTTTAAAATTTACATTTGTTTCAGGGATATTAATAAAAATGACCGCATATAGGATCCTTGGTAGAAAATCAAATTTTTCTACATTTTTTTCCATGCTCATAAATCACAAAGGTTTAAATAGCGTTTATCGCGTCATAGCGAACTGAGTAAAAAAACAGCCCTCTGCTCAAATAACGCCACTATAGCGCGGAATAACATTGATAGCGCCATAACTTTTATAGTCTAAAAACGCTATAGCAGCACTATTTAGAACCTTGATAAATCATATTTGCAAATTTTGCTTCTGGGGTCATTCCCATTCACTCGTTGAAAACGCATGCTTCATGTTTCAATGTATTATTTACTCCATTTCAGAGAGTTAATACATTGAAACATGAAGCATGAAGCATGTTATTGCATTGAAACATGAAGCATGTTATTGTACATTGACACATGTTATTGCAGAGAGTTAATACATTGTCAGATTAACTCTCAGAGAGTTAATCCATTTCAGAGAGTCAATACCATGTGTAATACATTTCAGAGAGTTAATACACATTTCAGAGAGTTATTGCAGAGAGTCAATGTATTACAATAATTTATTAGATCTATCTGTACATTCACTAAAAGCAACTCAACGGCTATATATCCCGAATTTATAATTCAACGGTTGAGATCGGAATAACAGGTTGCAAGAGAATAACAGCAGATTTATATCCCCCAAACAAATCTCCTCCATGTGGAACAGGTCGGTTCGGTTTAAACTTTAAACCATGCAGATCGATCGTATAATAATAGCATGACCTAACTTTTAAGGTGGAAATCAGCAGCACGGTACGCACCCAGTTACTGGTACATAACCGATTACGGTTACTTCAAAAATAAACTTTCAACTGAACCAACTATGGTATTATAGAATCTTTCTTCAATACATCCCAAGTTTCTGAATCAGACAAAATATTTGTTTTGTTTTGGAATAAATAATTACCTCTGTTTTTTTTTTTCCAAATGGAGCCATGTTAGAAGATATTTCGGTTATTTTGAAAAAGTGAATAACAGTGAGACAGTAATATTACTTGTACATGTCTACACAATAACACAATGAGACTCGAGAACTTTCTGTAGTTTATTGAACCGTCATATATAGCCGAAAAAACTGTGCCAAGAATACTCACTGAAATGAAATCACAACAATCATAATACAAAGTAATATTACTTGTGGCGTGTTTGATTCATCAAAACATGTCACAGAAAGCATATCGATATAAAAATCAAATGCAGCGATACAACGAGTTTCATCCAAGCAGAGGCAATGGCTCTTGTGGGCCATGCTGCAGAACCTGAGATAAAATTGAAGCAATGAGTATGATATCCTAGAAAAAAAATACTTAATTCAGGCAAATATTTTAAAACACAAATGACTGGTACAAGGTAGGATATACCAGTAAGGAAAAAAAAAAAAAATCTGAGAACTAATGTGTAAGTATACTTACTCTTGCAAGAGGAGGATTGATTGGGGGCAGATGTTGTAAGGATCTTGAAAGAAGTATCGGTGTAACCACTATAGGCACATGTTATTGCATCACAACCCATCCCGCTAGTTTCACCGAGAGTTAAGTTTCCGCTACACTTGTTAACAGGACAAGAGCCATTGGTTGATGCCAGAGAGCAATCTAGTCTGTTTGAAATATATGATTGCAGTTCATCAGTGAAAACAGCATGGTTAATTTGTGTCTTTTCATTTGTTATGTATTTTAGTATGAGTGAGACTATGGTACTGTGCCTAGCGCATATTTGCTTGTTCTATGGACTCAAATCTTTGAATTGAAAGTCCTAATGATCAATCTGAACCGTTCAACATGATCTTCATATAAATATGTACTCATAAACTAAATTTTACATTTTTTTTAAATTTAGTTACTATTTTTTAGATGAGTAGAAAATCACCTGATCTGGAAATTCTAAGTCATCCAAAAAAGTAATTTTTTACTCATATAAAAAAATAGTAAAAAAATTGTACAAAACGTAAAATCTATTTAACAAGTACATATTCATATGGAGATCACGTTGAACGGTTCGAATCAACCATAAAATTTTTGGAAATAAAATGTTGATCCGTAGTATGTACCAATCTGCACTATGCATAGTACTATTACCATAGCCTCACTCTTTTAGTATTCCCTAACAGAGGTATATATTAAGGGCTTGTTTGGTCTCTAATTAAGAATGGACATGGACACATGAATTGAACTGAAAAGTACTGTTCCCGTGAATTGAATTTTTTTTTCCCATAGAAACAGTAACGCGGTCCAACAGGGTCTAAATTATAGAGAGAGAGAGAGGCTGTCAAGCTTTAAAAAAAATGAAGAGAGAGAGAGTACATGTAAGAGCTTGAACTGCAGCTACATTTGACACAACTCTTAGCTGTAATTGCGTAGGTGCCATTCGGCAGGAGTAGACCATGGTCCGGTGAGGTTTCGTTGATGGATGACTTGCAAGCTTACAAAATATAAAAAATTAAAAAATAATCAAAATCCCAAATACCCTAAGAATCAGACTAACAAAGTTTCCGGAAAATATTCGTATCATATCCGAAATTTTTTTTTGATAAATTGTACAAACAACACACATTTATCCCATATTATTAAAAAAAGTATTTTTTTAGTTATTTTGTACAAATATATATCAATCTATATATATCGTTTGAATTATAAAAGAATAAAAGATTTCCAAATTATATCCGTATATAAAACTTATATCGCCGAATTATTTCTATATTCCGAACTAGTCATTATGTTATGAATTGGTCATAATTCTATGGGAGATTTTTGAATAATAATACCACCAGATGAGAAAATAGAAACAAACGAGTTTCGCTATTTATTTGGTAAAAACAAAGAGCGCAGATCTTTATGGGCTTTGGGCTGATAAAAAATCGGCCCACAATTGTCGATGAAGAAGCGCTCATTTCCAGAATTCCAAGATTCACAAATTTCAATTTCAAATTCCAATCGAATATCTACAGCAACTCAGCAAAACTGCAAGTGGTTGAGACTTGGGGCGTTGAAATTTGGGAAATTGGAATGTCATTATGGCGATTATTCTAACCCACCCCCATTATCGGAATAACTCTCAAAATAATTCGCATCCCGCGTATGATTTGGCCGCAATTGAATGTCATGTGATGTACAAATAGTCAAAGAAGCATCAATGTGGCGAGTCAAATAATTCTTTACTAGATTGCAACTTAAGTCTCGCCACACAGTTTGATACTTTGTCATGTTCCTCAGATAATCTGATGAAATCCGCGTTTGCAAGATAAGATTAAAGAAGAATAAAGTAGAATTTCCAGCCACGGACGGTCTGATTTTATGAGGCACTCCATTAATAAATATCATGTCATGCACATTTTAATTCAGCTTTTTTGTTAGAGATAAGAGATATATGCATGGTACGCGCTAATTTGCGACGCACATGATATATGCGCAAGAGACGGTCTAAGAGCTCAGTGGACCAGCCACTCACAGAATATTGAATTATTGTGCACATCGGTCTCAATAGAAACGAAACAAAACCATCAATGGATTACCAGTAATGTGCAGCTGTTCTGCTTTTATTTTTTTGGCCTAAAACTTGGTTGACTTCTTTTTTTTCTCCACAAAAATGGCTTTAGGTAATGCACCACTATACAAATTTCAATTTGTGTGCTAGGGAGAGAAACTTAAACGAGTTAAGATGAATTGTGTACCTTGAAGTGGCACATCGAGGATCTGTTCCGCATTAAGCGACTTCGGGTCAGAAATTCCATTTAATTGAAGCAGCGTCGACTCACTGGTACCGAACTGTGCCGCTATACCTTCCACTGTATTACCAGATGCCACCTTGTACGCCAGATGCACCACCTTATTCTCTTCCACTGGGTCACAATTACACGGCAGTGGTATCCACAACTTCTGCCCGACATCAATCTTATCCGGGTTGGAGATGTTATTCACAGCTGCTATCTCTGTGTAATTTACGAATAGATCAAACTTATACCTCGCAATCGCATCGAGCCCATCTCCAGATTTGACGTAATAAACCGGTATGCTGTCCGACCGGCCCGTACCGTTGGTACACCGGCATGGGACCGGAATCTTTACTATGGACCCAGCTGACACAGTTGTGGTACTTGGTGTTGCTGTAGGGTGGTTATTTGCACCGAGGATAGAGGAGACAGAGACTTGGAAGAGGGAGGAGATGTTGCGATAGGTGGAAGCATTGGTCGACACGTAGTTAATTATCGACTGACACGAGGCCGTTGTTGTGGCGTTGCAGGTGAATGTGGCAGCCTCTGAGACCGTCGCAAAGCAGCCGAGGAGGTAGAAGAGGAAAGCAGAGGTGTACGGAAATGATTTCATATTTGCTTTTCTTTATTTTGGATTCCTATTGATCCTGCTTGTAGGTTTTAATGGGAAGAGAAAGAGAAGTGTGGACTGAAAGTTGACATTTCTTGGAATCAATTGTATGGGATGGGGCCCGGTCGTTGGATTAGACTGAGATTTTAAATGATGGTGCGTTGGTGCGTATTCTCTGAGATATCTCAACTTTTGCGTGACCGACGTGTCCGGTGTCTATTCGGGGGTGAGGGGGGGCCACTATTATGTATGCTTTGAGATTCGTGTAGTACGTATTTAAACAGTTGGGATTTTCTATAAAGTCAAGCAAAGTTTGAGATATCTCAGAGGATACGAATTCGTGCCTCCCAGCACGGCAAGTGAAAATATGTGGTCAAGAAACTTCTTGTGTGGTCGGTTTGTATTGTCTTCTTCAAATACTGTGGAAGTGTGAATGATCACATCAACTTGACAAAATCGGAGCACACCAATTCAGAACGGTTGGTCAAAATCAACACAATAATAAATAATAACGGGACACTTTGAAGGTTGAATTTTAATCATGTTTGAAAAGAAAATTCTAATATAATTTCTAACTAAACTAAAATTGAAAGTTTCCAACTTGTTGTTATGACTTGTGACTTGTCTTAGAAAAATATATATGCACGAATAAGAGTGTACTTCTTCAGTTAGTTTAAATTAATAAGTTATATACACTTAAACTTCTGAAGTCGTTATATTTATTTTATTAACTAAGCATATTATACTAAGAAGACTATTTTTATAGTCGTGTAGAATACTAATGCTTCATTAATAAACAAATGAACTATTGCATTATATTGTATTATGAATCTAAATAAAAAGCTTAAAAGTTTCACAGCGAGATGATTTGTTTTTTAATTTATAAGAACATAATAAATGTTTGACTTTTTACGGGCATTCGATTTTATGTTATATTTTGTATTGCAATCTCGTGCCATATTTAATATATATAATATTAATATCATTAATAAATAATTGTTGTAAAAACTTAATGATAGCCTTTTCTAAACAAAAAGAAAGGGAAAGGGAAAAGGAAAAGGAAACACACAGCGCCACAGCGGTCCACGTCAGAGAAAATTAAAAACTGAAACGCAATAAAATGATTTGTATATGCACCATCATCATTGTAAAGACTAAAGGCTAATAATAAATGGACAATTTTGAATGGGAGTCAAAAGTAGGAAGGTCGTCGAGGCGGCGGCGATCAAAACAAGTTCACAGTCACATCATGGGCTGGAAATATTTTATCTATAGAAATTAAAATTCGAATGTAAAAATAGAAAGAATCTCGTTTCTATTAAGATCGGATTTATTTAGGAATGAATCGGACCAGCTCATGAGTCCATTAGTTGAATAACTCAATATTTTATATTAAGTTAGGTTCTAAATTGAAAAAAAAAAAAAAAAAAATCTGAACTCGAGTCAACTCAAATTTTAGTTGAATTCGAGCTGAACCAGGACGGCCCATGGGGCCATCGAGTCTCGTCTTTTTCGTTATGTCGCTCTCTCAAATGTGATTCTTGATCAATCAGCTTGTTTGTTTCTCTTCCGATTGACCACTGATTAGTGCATTCAGGGGCGGAACTAAGATTTGAGTATAGGGAGGTTAAACATTAATTTTTCTTAATAAAAATAAATTTATAAAAATATAAAATAACATAAGTTAATAAGATCTTTCACTATTTGATTTCATAAAAATATACAATAGATAACTAACACCAATAAAGTGTCATGTTTATCAAAATCAAACTAAAAACATAATATTCATATATTTTTCTTTAATTTTAAAATATGATTTTGTAAAAAATCAAATTCGATAATAATCTCATTTGAATTATAATTAATAATAATTTAACAATTTGCAAATCAACACATATCTAAATCTAAAAAAAACGAACTTATATTAAAAGGTGACGATGTAAATTTAGCACCGTTGCAAGTTTGCAACCAAGAAATAAATTTTTCTCAATGAAAATCTGTTTTTTATTTTTATTTGGACACTTGTTTTTTCAGTTTTGCTACTTAATTAGTTGCCTGTTGGTTGAACGGTGGAGAACTAGAGAACAAAAATAGAGATTGTCTTTTTATCTATTTCGTTGGACACTCACACACACAGTTACACTTTCCTTTTTATTGCATTCAGAAATGCCTGTAGGCCAGTACATTCAATACATCCAGATTAAAAACAAAATTTTCTATCTCGCTTAATCTAAAAACAGCACCAATTCCTGTACTTCGCTAGCCATGATCCAATATCGGGTATGTGTGCCTTATCACCATTGCCCTGTGTATAACTCCTCTTTTTGCAAAGCCATCAGCCACGTCATTGTGACACCTTGGCTTATGCAAACAATCACTACAAGAAAACATGCATTTACAGATGCTTACAAACGCCACTAAAAGGGTATAAAAACGCCACCATTGACCTTTCCCAGCGCTTCTCTAAATGCCGGAAATACAAGTGTCAGGAAAGGTCTTTCCCGGAGCTTTGTCTATGTTTTCTTGGCGTTTTTTGAGCGTCGTCCGAATATAGGAATTCCCGGCGTTTACAGTTTTTCTCGGCACTTTGGTTATGCTTTCCCGGCGTTTCAAAGCGTCGTCCAAATATAGGAATTCCCGGTTACTGGCGTGTCAGAAACACTGCCAAAAGTCTTGATATTAAAAAAAAATTGCTTTCTCGGCGCTTCTAAAACGCCGCCAAAGGTATCAAAAAAATAAATTTTATTTTATTTTATTTTTATTTGGCCAACAAATGCCCTTTGGCTTTCATTTCACATATCAATGCAGTACATTACTTAGTTACATTAAGCACTTGTTGAAAATAAAAAGCAAGTAAAACCAACATAATTAAATTTATTTACTCAAGTTTGTTGTGGATTGATTCAATTGCTTAGGAGGTTCAGCCGGGAAATATTTGACTCCAATAAGATCTCCAACTTTGCTGATAACCTGCAATAAGAGATGAGTTCATGTTAAATTTTGACTTTGATTAATTATTTTTCCTTTTGAGATATAGAATAACAAAAATTTATATTTCCAAAATTAAAGAAAAGAATATCCTACCATCTACATATGCAAGCGGTGCTGCAATAATTTATCAATACAAAATTTACCCCAATTGTAAGTGACACTTTATTGATTAATTGGGAAGAACAACTATGGAGGCTTATTTCGATACGACCCAGTAGTTCGCATACTCCCCTTCCCAATTGACCCACTGCACCAATGCTGTGTGCCTCATCCAAGTATGTATATATGCATATTCCAAAAAACAAAAATAAATTAGTCCAATGGAGACAGGAACAGTCAAAGGACAAAGGAGAATGTGAAAGAACCTTATATTTCTTACAAACAACAGTGATTTCTGGGAGTTTGCACAGTTCACCTTCCATGCTGTAGATGCCCTCCACAATTACTATTATTTTCTTCCATAGTTAGTGGGTCCGTGGCTGCCCCTCTACTATTTGCTCTCTCAACACCATCTCCAAATGTTAAGGTGCTAAACAATTTACAAAAGAAAAATGCCAATGTAAAAAATGCTTTCTTTGTTTATTTTATAACTTGCAATTATGATAAAACCTTCTAGACTATAATATTTAAAGGCAGGTCAATAGCAAAGTGACTTTCTCAAAGCCCTATTTCTTGTTTCTGGCATATATTTTTTTTATCGACAATTGATAGATGTAATATCAAGTTCAATTAAGGCTTAACAGAACTTAGCATATTGTTTCCCTGTTGTTCTGATATTTGTCAATGGTAAATGCAGCAATACATGTCACTATGCCAAAATTGACTATCCATCATTTTCACTACTTTTCAGTAACTATCAATTCATGCAAAAAGTAACAATAAAGTCTTAATATTATGTTGAAAAACCCATACTGTGGCACCAGATCCCCTGGCACCATTGACAATGGAATTATGGTTCAATGAATCACTGATTATGAGCTCACCCTAAATCATTGAAAAAAAAATTAAATAGAACTACCAGTCAATAATCAATAGCCAAAATACATGGTGGCAAATCAAGTATTAAGTAGAAACCTTTCCAATAAGGCATGAAATTAGTGCCAAGTTTGTGACATAGCCCATGCTAAATAGTATTGCAGCTTCTTTTCCCACAAAACGTGCCACTAGCTCTTCTCCATTGAGCCAGTACCAGCAACTCCATTTGATGAAAGTACTGGTACTGGCTGAATTCTCTAATGCTTTGATTTTCAGATTTTTGAACACTTGGCTCAAATGAAAATATCTTCCGGTGAACCAAGAGTAGTGCCAACTAAGCTGTCACTAAGATCTGGAAGAGAGAAAGAGAGAAGTACCGATGGAAGAGACAAGTTCCACTAAGATCTGGATCACCCAATCACGATTTGGAGAAATAAAAACTAATAGAAAATAAAGGATGCTGATAATTTGAGAGGAAATGTAAAGAGAAGTACTTGATAATTCGATTGACCAACCAAATGCCCAAGTTCAAATCAGAAATCACTAAAGGAATATCAAACAAATCGAGCTTAGCATTTCATCAACAATTCAAGCATTTCTAAGCAATTGAAAATATCAATGTTTACAGTGTAATTGCACACAAGGAAAATCAATGAATAAAATACAAATTCTATTTAATTTCTTCTTCGAGAAAGGTACTGATAATCTCTTGTGGTGCTTCATCTTTCCAAAGCAAGGGTTATATGAGATCTAAAGGGATTCCGTCAAAGAAACACGAGTTTCGTGTAAAATTAATTTTTCAATTTTCTCCTTGAATATCACCATTACTTTATTGTTCTACGGTTTCTGAAATTTCTCTTAATTTGTTCAAAAATTTTGCAAATTGCAAAATTCCCAATTAAAATCAAGCTTCACTATGTACTAGAGAGAGAGAGGAGACTTGCCTTGGGTGACGGAGTTCCAGAGAGAGAGAGAGAGAGAGAGAGAGGGAGAGAGAGAGAGAGAGAGAGAGAGAGAGAGAGAGAGAGAGAGTACCGACAGAGTGGAGAAGAGGGAACAGCGAGGTCACCAGCCCAAGCCGCACTGCCGTCACAGATTTAGAGAAAAAAATGCAGTAGTAAGGTTGCCTTGAGTGACGGAGTTCCAGAGAGAGAGAGAGTGTGTGTGTACCGGCGAAGTGGAGAAGAGGGAACGATGAGGTCACCAACTGAAGTTGCGCCGCCGTCGCGGATTGAGAGAAAAAGGAGGCAGTATTAAGGTGGAAGAGGAGAGGTAGAGAATACTAAGGTGAGCGGAGAAAAGATGCGGCAAGGCGAAGAGGAGAGCAGAGAGGAAAGCCCCAGGCGCGGAGTGTTTGGGGTCTGGCACTCGATCTGGAGCAGATCGATCACGGATTTTTTTTAACCCAAACTTAAGCCGGCATTTGATATTGAATGATTAAAATTTCGCATGCTATACTGGCGTTTTCTATTAGCGCTGGCTGGATTAACGCCGGTAAAGGCGTATTTTTTTGTAGTGAATTGAAGTCCTTATACCTTCTGAGAGTGCTCCAAATGCTCATTATCTCCGGAATAGCCCTCCAATCAGCTTCAGTCGGAGGATGAAGTGAGTTACATAGGTTTACCAGTTCCTGACAATCCATGTAGAAAACACAGTGGTTTATTTCGCATTGAATTGTGGTTTGTAACGCCTCCTTGAGTGCCACTGCCTCAGATTGCAGCGAGCAAAATGAATTGATCGGGCCCATTCCATACATCACCAGTAACCCCTTTTCTTTAATTATGAAACCAAAACCCCCTACCCTTGTTTTTTCCATGCACCATCTGAGTGATAGGTAAATGTTGGTTCCATAGTTGTTTGAGGGTCTGTCTGTCTCTGTACCCGGTTACTTGTTATGCCCCCCGCTCCCATCATCAGGCTCTCTCTATCCACAATATTGTAATATTTGCAAAACCTTTGAAAATCTGGGCAGTTACCTTGATAGGCAACATCATTGCGACATCTCCATAACGCCCATAAAATATTTGTGATTGAACCCCAATCCTCCTGCTTTGACATTTTTGCCAGTTCAATTAGATATTCTTTTATCGTCCCAGCAATCATGTCAGTTCTAAGCGGACATGGGCCTCCAAACCAGCATAGTCTTGCAAACTCACATCTGAACACCATATGAACTTCACTCTCTAACTCCTTTCCACACATACAGCATAAGGCATCTCCCCTTAGATTTCTTTTATGAAGATTTAACCCCAAAGGCAATGCCCCCTGTACTAGCTTCCATAGAAAAAGTTGAATTCTTGGCAGAACCACCCCTCTCTTCCATATAATTTCCCAAATCGGATCCTATTGTAGACCCGTACCAGAATTGCCTACTTGTACTCTTCTCGATTCCTTTTACATCTCCTTGACCGAGAATTAGCCGCTGCTAATGTTCTTGAATAATAGTGCATCTCCTGAGTTTGAATTTTCATTTGGGGGCTTCACTTCTAGCAACACCCGCATCATACCCTAATAGCCAAAAAGATCCATTAAGGCACCCATGTCCCATCCCTGACCTTCTTCTAGTAGCAAATCCTTCAGCACCAGTTTGTAATCATCCCAGTTAGATGGTACAAAATTTATGGAGCCCTCAAACCATGGTTGAGTGAATACTTTGCATTCCTCCCCCTTCCAATTTTGTATGTCAACATAGGTACTAACTTTTCTCTTAAGTTCATGAGACGCCTCCAAAAAACTGAGCAATTATAGGTACGTTTTGAGTGCCATAAGAAGCTTCTCGAGAGGTATTTTTCACATACCAGAGTGATTCATTGTGCCTTAGACCCCTGTGCCAATTTGAACACGCCTTCATAAGCAATGATTCATTGACCTCCGTCAAACTTCTTATTCCCAAGCCCCCCTGATTCATCGACTGACAAATCCTATCCCATGCCACATAAGATAGGTATCTATCCTTATCCATCACCCCCCACAAAAAAACACCGCATGAGATCAGTAAGTACTTTTATCACCTTTTGAGGGATTTTGACTGTTGCCATATGATAAATAGGCAAAGTTTGTAACACTACCTTAATTAGTACCAGCCGACCAGTAGGAGATAGCACTCGGCTTTTCCATGCTTGCAATCTAGTGGAGAAATTTTCAATTAGAAAATCAAAGAAGGTTGCATTGACCTCAATTGGAGCCCCAAGGTACATTTTTGAAGTGGCAGCAAGATTAACTTGCAATGCTGCAGCCATCTTATCCCTTTCTTCTTTGGCAGTTATTCCGCTAAACCAAATGTTACTCTTCGTTGGCTCCACTATCTGTCCTAAAAGAGATGAGAATTGGGATAGGGTTGTTTGAATATGTTTTGCCTCCTCCTCCACCGTCGTGCCAAATATCAATAAATCATCGGCATACACACTATTTGTCAACGGGGTTCCCCTTGGACTGATTTTTAATCCCTTGAGCATCTCCAAAGAGACTAAATGAGAGAGCTTTCTTGACAATACATCCATGCCTAAAATGAAAAGGTATGGTGAGAGCGCACAACCTTATCACAACCCGTATTCTGGTGTCAAGAATCCATCTCCACCCCTACTATTCAACACCACCGAGTAGCGAGCTGACCTTACACACCCCATTACCCAATTTGTGAGATTTGGTGGGAAACCATAAAGCAGCAGTATGGTCTGAAGGAAGTCCCAATCCATCCTGTCAAATAATCCATACATTATTTATTTCCATTTAAAATTGGGTAAATTTCGTTGAAGGTCACTAAATTTTGCTATTTGTTACAAATTAGTCACTCAACTTTGATTTGTCTCTCAGTGACCACCGAACTTTGTATTTGTTCTAATTAAGTCACTATGTTAAGATTTTCATCCAAAATACGTCACATAGACATCCAACTCATCAATTTCTAAAAATTGAAAATTATTAAGATAATTTGGAGACACCATCCACCCTTCCATGCCCTTCCCTCCTCCTTTCTCTTCCTCTTCCTTCGTGCTCCCTTTTTTCTCCCGCCTCCCAATCTTGCAAAAACACAAACATTTTAAGTTGTTCTTTCACTTTATTCTGTCACAAACACAAACACAAACACAATCAAAATTTCTTTTTCTATCTATGAAAAATCACAGCTTACCTTGGAACTCAAAATAAATGTTTGACCGGGCATAAATGTAATTCAAAGGTTGTGCACAATAGACTGGAAATGTTTGACTGGGCACAAAGCAGAAGGAAAATGAAAGTTAAAGCAATTCAGTAAAATTAAAAGAGGAAAAATAAAAGCTGCATATACTGAATCTTTGTTTTGCCTACAATAAATATTGCTGATACAACACTATGTGGTACTATATTATGTCAAGAATGAGTCTATGGTACTATGCATATTACGATTTGGCACCATGCTACGGTTCTATATTCGAGTTTTCAAATCCTAACGGTCGATCCTAACCATTCATCTTGTTCTCCATATTAATATGTGTTTGGAGACCAAATTTTATATTTTTTGAATTTTTTTTACTATTTTTTTAGATTTATTAAAAACCACTGTTTTTGGATGGTCCAGAATTTTCAGATCAAGTGATTTTCTAAATATCTA
Source organism: Carex pumila (assembly GCA_033356055.1). NCBI lineage: Eukaryota > Viridiplantae > Streptophyta > Magnoliopsida > Poales > Cyperaceae > Carex > Carex pumila. The sequence goes on along the minus strand of JARJHM010000548.1, from coordinate 54,669 downwards.
AAAAAAATAGTAAAAAAATTTCAAAAAATGTAAAATTTGGTCTCCAAACACATATTAATATGGAGAACAAGATGAATGGTTTGGATCGACCGTTAGGATTTGAAAACTCGAATATAGAACCATAACACAGTAACAACCCATGATATGCATAGTACCATAGACTCACTCTTATGTCAATTCTAACTTAAATTTATGGCAATTTTTTTTTATTAAAATAGTAATAGTAATGCTTGAGCATGTCCAGTAGTCATTGAACAAGTTGTTTCATTTACGGTCAGAAATTTGAAATTTGAATATGTTGATGTTGTAATTATTATTAAAAAAAATGTTTGTTATAAATTTTTTAATAAATACAAGTTCTTTATTTCTATTTCAATTTAGATATTTTATCATGTTTGTAAACAATGTATATTGTTGATGTTTAGAAAGAGTAGGTCTGTACCAGTGCCGGTACTAATGCTCTTTTTTTTTTTTTTTTTTGCTTAGTGAATGTGTTGTAATTAACCTCTAAGAATCTGCAATTTCACTACATCAAAAGAGTACATTTGAAGACCGGTACTGATACTGTTACTGAGGAATTGGAATTAAGTAAGAAAAATTGCTCTCAACGCCATATTTCTCTCTGCCCCTAGATTTATTATTAACATTAACATTCACATTCACATTTGTGTTTTTGCAAGATTGGGAGGAGACCGGGAAAAAGAAAGGAGTACGGAGGAAGAGAAAGAAAAAGGAAGAGGGAAGGGCATAGAAGGGTGGATAGTGTCTCCAAATTGTTCCAATAATTTTTAATTTTTAAAATTAATGAGTTGGACGTCTACGTGGTGTATTTTAGATAGAAATCTTAATAGAGTGACTTAATTGAAATAAATATAAAGTTTGATGATCGTTGAGAAAGAAATTAAGATTGAGTGACTAATTCGTGACAAGTAGCAAAATTTAGTGACCTCCAACAAAATTTACCCTTTAAAATTATATACTTGCATCATCACGGATTTTGTAGACTATGTGGATGTTACGTGGCTGCTGTAGCTGACGGGTCAGATGCTACTTGTTTACCACTTCCATGCATGTGTTATGTGTACAGTGTACTACAACTTCTACCCAAGAATGACAGGATGCCATTAATTTTAATTTTCTAATATTCAGCGGCAATTTTTTTAGAAATTAAAAAAAAATATGTTTGTCAGAAAATATATTAACGGGTTTTATCTGAAAAAAAAAATGACCAAACCATTGATTTGGTTCGGAGTAGAGTGAATCGATCAATAATTGATCACTCCATAATCACACCTGCACAAATTTGACAACCCAGATCGCGAAATAAAATGGAAGCTCGAATGTTTGTTTCAGAGTTATTGTTATCGTTATTCATGTAATGACGTGACAAAGGATAGACCGAACTAATAATTTGGTCCGGATAAAGAATGACATAACCATATATTAGATTATTGATTTTTTTTTAAAGAAAAAAAACTATCAATCTGTTTTCTAATAAATCATTTTTTTATTTCCAAAACTTTAAATAAAAAAAAATGTTCAAGCGGGTTCTAAAGACTTCTAATACAAATTGTTTAATTCTCATATATATTGTATGCTAAATTTATTTAATTTAAGTCCTACCAAAATTTTAATAATTACTTTGAGTACTATATTTTTCATTTCAAGTATTTCATATATATTTTTTAGGAGGGTTCAAATGTCTCCATTTTTTGTGTCTCCACCATACCTCTATTTTTAAAAACTTTAATAGCTCAAAAATTTTAACATAATAATCAAAATAAAACCATTAGATGTGATCTATGTTATTTTCTCTATGTGCTCATAAAAAATTATCACATTTTAATTTTATTTATATGTGAATAAATAAGTTGAAAATTTAACGTCTAGAAATTATCCACATTAGTGCGTTTTTTACAAGTTTTTTATGACAACCAAAATAAAATTGAAATGTTTTAATTTTTTACATGTGCATAGAAAAAAATGATGTAGATCATGCCCAGGGGTTTTATTTTGACTTGTAAGTTTTAAATTTTACGTTATTAATGTTTTTAAAAATAGAGGCACAAAAAATTGAGGCATTTGGACCATCATCTTTTTAAAAAAAAAAAAAAGTGATAAGACTACTGATTTCATATTGAAACCATAAGAGCACCTGCCAAGATATCCAAAATAGAAACCTAAAACAAACACGTAAGTAATACAACTGTTCATACTATCATTTATACAAAAAGAACAACTAGTTCATAACCAACAAAAAGAAACTAAGTAAGAGGAAATTGTTTAACACAAAATATTAAGCATATTAAAGAGAAACTGTGAGTAGTCATCACTCTATATCACTCCAATCAATGGATAGATCATCTTCATTGTCTTGGTCATTTTCAGACATTGGATCGGAGTGGCCATCCACTCCAAAAGGCACCCAAGTGGCAGTAGCATCCTTTAGTAAGTCCTCTTCTATCTCTACATTGTAATGAGCAGGGAGACTGCCTCCTCCTCTGCTAAGAGCTGATCTGGGAGATCCTTGACATCAGAGAGCAATATGAGAGAGAGTTTCAAGTAAGAATTATCATTACTAGACTAGCACTAAAATGAGATTAATGACAATATTGATCATCTATCAAGAGCTGATCTGAGAGATCCTTGACATTAAAGGGTAATATGAGAGAGCTTCAAGTAAGAATTATCATTATGGGACTGGCACCAAAATGAGGTTAATGAAATATTCTAGTACCCAAAGAATTTGTTGAGGCTAACCTGGTACCATTGAAACACACCTTATTTCTTTCTAACCAAACAATCTAAAGAATAACTCCTCTAATTAATTCAGGTAATAAGCTATCCTTTAAAGTGATTTCAGGATCAAGAAGCCATAACTCCTATACTTTTTGAAAGAAAAGGAGAATCTATTAAAATCAGCCATGCATTGCCAAATAAGTCTAATATAAAAATAGTGAATAAATAAGTAATCTACACTTTTAGGTTGAGAGCAAAAGACACATATAGTGTCACATTGCCAATTTTATGAGACAAATTAACTTTTGTAAGTATTATATTTTGTCTAACAAGCCAAAGAAAAATTAGATCTTAAAAGGTAATTTGGACTTTCAAATAGTGTGATACCTTTTATTAGGAATACCTTTATATTGAAGCCATTTATAAAAGGAGCTAACGAAGAAAATATTATTATTTAACTATCTCCAAATTAACTTATCCACTAAAGTATCATCAAGAGTAATTAAAGTGCAAGAAATAATGTTTCAGTTGCATCCATTAAGATAAATAGATACTAGTAGTCTTTTAAACTCCAAATGCAGAAATGCCATGAAAAGGAAGAAGCAATAGAAATAAATTTGTTTTGCACAATAAAGAATAAATGTGAATATTAGTGTTGTAATGAATACAGTTAGGGCAGGCTAGTATTACTTATGACTCTGGGGAACAAACCACAGTTCTGTTTTGGCATGATCTTTGGTATCGGAATTGTTCTATGGCATCCAAATATCCTTACTTGTATGAAATATGTACCAATCCTGACATCTCTTTACAACTAGTAGTTAACTCTCAAGGTTCTGCGATTACTTTTAATAGATCTTTATTTGGTGTGCTATACAATGAATGGGTAGAACTTCTTTATATCATAAGTCAATTATCATTTACCCACTCTGAAGATAAACTTAGTTGGCGATGGGATTCCAAAAAAACTTTTACAGTTAGCTCCTTGTATGAATTTCTAAACTTTAGGGGTATTAAGTCTAGAAATGCCATGCTTTAGTGAAAACTATCCATTCCAATCAAGATCAGAATTTTTATGTGGCTAGCTTACAAAAAATAGGATCCTTACAAAAGATAACTTTCTCAAAAGAGGGTGGCAAGAATGTAATACCTGTCACTTTTGCACTCAACCTGAATTAATACAACACTTGTTCTTTACCTATCCTTTTACAAAACAAATCTGGTTTTATATAGGCGCTTGTCAGTCAGTTAGTGCCAATTGGTCAAAAATTTCTGATGTCATTCATTTTGCTCGACAATTACCATATTCTCAAAAAATTGCTTTGTTGATTGTTTGCAATGCAGTTTGCTGGACATGTAAAAACTTAGAAATGAGACGTGCTTTACAAATGGTAAGAGAAAAACTCATAGACAAATCCTTTTTCTAATTATCTTTCTTGTTCAATATTTGTCAGGTAATGTGAAAGAAGCTGTGAATGACTCAATTGCACTTTGGATGCCAGTCAACATGGATGCGGTCCCCCTTGCCAGTTGGCACCCTAACAACATGATGGAAGAAGGCACTGTTGACGATACTAGAATGCAGATGGTGGTTTATGCTCTACCTAGTGATAAGATTGTTCCATGATGCTACACACACCTGTAGATTAGCTTAGAGTGGCTAACAGGCCAAATTTTGTTTTAGAGTTACTTTTCCTCAGCCCCTTTGTGAGACTTTTATCAATGATGGTGTCTATATGGACTATATGATATCTTCTCTAGTTGGCAAACTGTGTGTTTGGCTTTTCTATTTGTTGGAATTTGATAATTAGGATATCTCTAGGTTTAATTGCATAACAAAACAGTATTGGTTGTGTAATTTAACTTCCTTCAATGAAGGGGAGCCTTGTGCCTTTTTATCAAAAAAAAAGTGTTGTAATGAATATTCAAAACACCATATGTTCAACCAAAAAGCAGTAGAGGTGCCATTGCCTATTTGTTTATTGAGGCCTAAGTTAATAATGTCATGATCCTTTAGGATATCTCTCAAAAAGGAAAACAAATTGAGAGGAAGGACTTTGAACCATATATGCTCAATATAATATATTTCCATTTATTATGGACACTATTGTCCAAAAAATGTGTCCACCACTTGACTAAAAGAGTTTTGTTCATTAATTTCAAATTCAAAACTCCTAAGCCTCCCGTAGTCTTTACTACTACAAACTACATCACAAGCCACTAAGAAATATATCCTTCTATGAAATTACCACCAACCCAAGTATGTCATATATTTTTCAAACAAAATATTTTTGTATAAATTCTATAAGTTTTACGAATTGGTATTTTTAGTAAAAAAAAAAGAAAAATCTTCCTACACTGGATGACAAACTATTCAAATTTTTTTTGATACAGGTCAAGTAAATTTCATGAACATATAGCATTTTCTCCTTCTAAAATTTTGAAAAGAAAAAAACGCGACAACAGTCTAACTAACAAATGAATTTCACAATATTCCCACAGATTGATAACTTCCATACATTATATAATTCTTAACTATACTACTTATATCGGTTTTTTTATAAAAACACTTACCAAAAAATATGAAAAGCAAACGTACTCAGTATATTAATTTCTGATGTGCGTTGTCGCAGCTGGCACATTGCTTTCTTTCTTTTTTTTTTCCTCAAGGGTTGTGTGATGACGCTCAATATATTGTCACATGCATTGGCATAAGTTTTATTTAAATTTCTCACGTTTATGTTTATTTTATGTGAGAAATCAATTATTGCTGCATTTTTTATATTTTATTGCAGAAATATAATTTGCAATGTTTTTACACCACATACATAAAGCAAGAATTGGGACAAATCGAACATCTGAAGACCTATAGTTACGAACCATATCAGATATCTAGCGTCCAATACCGTCCGTACCGAGGAGCAATACACATTAAATTACCAAGCCGAAGATTCTGTGCCAAATACGATCTGCATCAGAGGCATCCTTTGCTTAATTATGTGATAACTAGTCTTCAGATCAGACTTTTTAAACTCAAATCATCTTCAAACGTCCCTTGAAGCCTATAAAAAGCACAAGACAGAAGAGAAGACATCTTTAGATCTACATTGCAAAATACACTTAAGTTAGAGAGTTAGAATAGGTTTGGATTGGAGTGCTTTGAGAGTATTAGAAGGGTATCGTGAATAATGGTTGTATCTTTCTCATTTCTATCTTTGTTGTAATTATGCATTTCAAAGGCAACATTCTTATTTGGTAAGACTTGGCAATAAATCTTGTTACTCATGAGGTTTTGATATAAGTTTACTTGATTTTTGAAATTGATTTTGTTTGCTTTGATTGCTTTTGCATATTATGTTCATCTTTACTTAATATCATTTGTTAGATCTAGTCTGTGATGGTGATGGTGATGGTCACACATGGATTATTGACATTATTATATCAACCAAGTTAGGATAAGGAGAATAAAGAACATGTATCAGTGGTGAAAACCGTAGCAGGAGATGTCATTAATTGGAAGTTGGAACAATAAAAAGTAGACATGGAATTCTCGAGATATGCAAACGAATATTATGTTCTTGTGCCTCGCCATGAGGACATCCAATAAAACCAAAAAGAATAGGCGAACAATGTAGCAATGAAGTCTACAAATTAATCTTTGGACTAATCACATAACCCTTTGCATCTACTAAGAAAAACCTTAGCCGGATCCCTTGTTAGATTGGGCAATTATACCGCAAGAGCGGATAGTTGCTAAATTGGATTAGAAACCTTCAAATAACATCTGAAAATCAAACATCGAGTAAGAACTTATTAAAATGGATTGAGTAGCATTAGTAAGTCAAAACCCCAGAAATTCCCTCCATCATCTTATTTCTAATTAGTTTCCTTTTAATTTTCATCAAATTTAAAAAAAAAAAATTGAGTAAAGGTTGGAGATCAAGCCACCTAACTATTTAATATCCTTGTAATATAACAAATGATATCCCCCATCTGGATTTCAAACTCATGATCTCTCACATAGAGACCATGTGCCTTTGCTACTATATCAAAAGCTAGTTCTTTTGTCAAATTTAAAAATTAAAACAACAACTCCAAATTTCAAATTTTCTCTAGCATTTCGAAAGGTTAGGATCTGATCACTCAAGGTCTAAACACTAATTCCCTACAGATCGACATCGGAGTATATTACTCGATAAAATTATGCGCTTTTAATATAAATCTTATACGAAACTGGATTATACATTTTATTGGCTATGCAGATTTATGTCATCACTGTGGTATGGAGAAGAGTGTGAAAGGAAATAAAAGAGAAGGAGAAATGAAAGTCTCATAATAAAGGTGGATGCAATAAGGAATTGATCCTTATTTTTTGTTTAATTTGAGTAAAATATTATGATACTGTAAAATTAATTTTTATTTTTCTTAAAAAAATTATATAATTAATTTTCAAGTTCGAAAGAGAGCAGTCACAGCGTTTCAGGATATGTTGGGATGCAAGACAAACGACGTGTGGAAATTTCTATCTGTCAAGACAGATTTTTTTTATTTTTTATTTTTAGAAATTATATAAAAATAATATAAAGTATTAGCTGAATCATAATAAAATTTGAATATAATAGAAGAAATTGAAACACTGATTCAGTTTCTTTAGAAATATTTAAAATAAAACCGCACCAGCAACTTAATTTCTTTAACTGTCACTTCAAAATTCATAACCACACGGCAGACTACATCAGAGTTCGACCCCTAAAGAAATCTTTTGGGATTTAAGAGCTCAATTTGGGTAGGAGGAGAAGAAATGAGAAAAATTAGAGGAGTTTGCAAGTTTGCAACGATATTTAATTTAGTTATGAGATTTTTTACGGCACTGTTCACACTAGCATGCTAACCTACAAAATAAGAAACTCAACCAGTTGTTTTTTAGGTATTTCTAAATCCTTCTATTGCATCAAATTTTTACCGAAATCCATCTAATATTATATATTATTTTATATAATTTCTAAATCCTTCTATTGTATCAACATTTTACCAAATCGATTTAATATTATATATTATTTTATATAATTTGTAAAAATTAAAAATATGCATTTTTCCGCCGTGTGTATGATTCTAATTATAAGTGGCATGCAAATTTTGATTGCGTGCGCCTGTCTTTCACATGCAATTTTTTTATTATTATTAAAAATTACATCAACTTACGTAGAAGGAGCCTGATAATTGTACTCCGAACAAAATCTTTAAGTGAGTCCCCCAAGTAATTTAACAGAAAAAAAACTTTTAATGTTATCTAACTTTCATTTTTAGCGCTAATATCCAAACAACAAAGTTTTTTTACCACTTTAAATCTATGTGACTTTCATTTTTTTTTATTTTGCTTCAAAATAATTTAAACATTTGTTTACAAGCCTTCAAATTTTTCGTATAAACCTTATGTACAAGCGTATCGACCTCATTAATGACACTTTAAATCTCTAGAAAAAGAATATAAACCTCATGTACAAAGAATTTAAATCTCAACAATAACACTTCAAAGCGTATAAACCTTAACAATAACACTGCATTTACAAATCTCATATACAAAGTTTTGAAAATTTTAATGGTTGTAGACTGAGATTTAAAAACTTAAAAATTTAAAGTGCTAATAAGTTTACTTAAAAAAAAACAAATGACTTCAAAATTATTCAAAAGTATTTTTTCATGGATCTTATTTGAAATATAAAATCGAATAGAAAACGTTTGTATTTTTAGATTCGTAAAATTCATAACAGATCGTCAGAAAAATATATTAGAATGATCAGAGAAAAAAAATGAGTAAAAATAATCTTTCATTTTTTAGTTTGAAGATAAAAGTAGTTAGAGTTAAAAATATTTATAAATACTTTATTTTAAAATGTTATAAACATAACTTTAAATGTTTGGATATTAGTGCTGTAAATAAAAGTTAGACAACATTGAAAGATTTTTCTGTTAAACTATTTGAGAGAACACGATCGGGTATAATGGCTCGAAGAACCAAAACATTTCTCTATGTAATGCCACACACAAAAAAAAAATCCCGCCTTTTTTATATGTCAAAATAATCATCCGACTTTTCTTAATATTAAAAATACGAAATTTACAACTATATAGTCCGAAATGGCATGAACACACTCTTTGTCAATTTGGAAGCAAAATCTAGAACCTTCGGGCATTATTCATTAAAAAAAAGGAAAAAGAAAGACAGAGAATATTTTAGTTTTTTTTTTGCCACAAATCCAACAAACTTTTTTTTTGTTATAAATAAAATATTAATGTAGATGTCCATAACTCCCAACATTCATTCCCCACTATTCCCACTACTCCATGCACTACAATTGAAATTGATGGCCACTATTATTGGAATTTATTTCTCCATTTATTTAAATGAAAATTTTAATTTACAATTTGTACCCTATAAATAGAGATTTTGTAATCTTGTATTGTACACACATATGAGAAATGTATGAATAAAGAGATTGCCATCTTTTCATCTCTATTTTGTTTATTCTTCTTATGCTTGTTTATATTTATTTTATAACACATTATCAGCACGAGAGCTCTACTAGTTGAAGGTTCAAGGTAACTTTGATATATTTTATTTCAATTCTAATAGGTAATTGCTATATGGAATAAGTTATCAATTTATGTACATTTATTTTAATATGTTTAATATGGTTCACATAATTTTATATGAAGTGCAATTTTTTTTTATCTTCTGGAAGAAGATTTATATGATGTACAAATTTTGTATGATGTTCATTTTGTTATTTTATTTTCAATAATTTAATCTTCTTGAAAAAGATTTCAAAAGATATTAAGATCTTCTTGAAGAAGATTTCAAGAAATTTTATATGATATGCAAAATTTATATCATGTTCATATTAATTTTGTTTTTCGAAAATTTAATCTTCCTGAAGAAGATTTCAAGAAATATAATTTGTTCAAGAAGATTTTAATAAATTTTCCTGAAGAAAATTCCAAGGAAGAAGATTTCAGAAAAAAAAAAAAATATTTCAAGTAATCTTCCTGAAGAAGATTTATGCAACTCACAAAAATTAATATGAGAAGATTCCAATATACCTTCTTAAAGAAAATTTCAATAAGGTGTATATGATATGGAATTTTTTTTAATGATGTAATCTTTCCAAAGAAGATTCAAGAAATATTCCGAGTTCATATATTATCTTTTACATTACATTATGTTAATGAAATGGCCCGAAGCCATCTGATTATTATGCTAATGGCCCGAAGCCATATCAATATAAATTATTGTTATATGGACATGGTAATAAAGAAAAGCTCATCATTCCACTAGAAGTGGAAAAATAATGAACAAAATGAATTACTATCAGAAGTGAAAAATAATATGATGGACAACTAGTCATGTGGAAAAAAATTGAGATTATTATCATGGTGATTATTCCAAAAACACATATTTTCCACTAGAAGTGGAAATATAATGAAGAAAATAATGAGAGGAAAATAAAAATAATATGAGAAAAAGAAAATATGACATAATAGCAAACAAGATAATTCATATTATCGTTGTGGTGATAAATACCATTGATCACGTATCTGTCAAATGTCGAAATATTTTGTTGATCTATATCAAGCATCAATAATAATAATAAATAAATAAAATCGAGATAAATTTTGTTTGTGATCTCGATCTTATCCAAATTGATGTCGCTCATTCGAATTTTCTAGTAATTTGAAGAAAATAAATACTAATGTCTTGATTAATAATGATAATATATAATGAGGAGGGATCAAGTTACAACATTTTTTGAGTTACAACAAGTTACAACAAGCTTTTTTTAAATTTTGAAAGTCCATATCGTCGATCCAAACCGTTAGATATGATCTCTACAATAAAATGTGCTTGGAGACCAAATTTTACATTTTTTGGAAATTTTTTACTATTTATTAAGATGGATACAAAAACTAGTCAAATTTAAACCATTGAATTTTGTACCCATCTTAATAAATAGTAAAAAAATTTCAAAAAATGTAAAATTTGGTCTCCAAGCACATTTTATTGTAGAGATCATATCTAACGGTTTGGATCGACGATATGGACTTTCAAAATTTAAAAAAAGCTTGTTGTAACTTGTTGTAACTCAAAAAATGTTGTAACTTGATCCCTCCTCTTTTTACAATTCAAAATATCATAATTATAGGATTTGTTTACCGTCTTAACCAATAAAATCGAATGAGCGATTGTTCCTGAGGTTCCGTACAACCAAGTCATTTTCCAATTTTTAAAGTCCAAATGATCGATCCAAACCGTTCATCTTGTTCTCCATATTAATATGTTGACAGAGACCAAATTTTACATTTTTCTGAATTTTATTACTATTTATTAAGCCACTTTGAAAACCGCTGATCCAACGGTGGCTTAACAAAACAGTAAAATCAGAAGCCATCATTGGATCAACGATTTTCAAAGTGGCTTAATAAATAGTAAAAAAATTCAGAAAAATATAAAATTTGATATCCAAGCACATATTAATATGGAGAACAAGATGAACGGTTTGGATCGATCATTTGGACTTTAAAAATCGGAAAATGACTTGGTTGTACGGAACCTCAGGAACAATCGATTGTATATTAGCCTACCTCTATATATTTATTGAAGTATTATTGATTGTAGAGATAATTATTATATGAAATTAGATTTGCCCTATATAAAACAGAATTGATTGGTTGTGGTTCTTATATGATAATTCAATTCTTTGCATTGATCTATTTTCCTTTTATGTTACAACAAATTTGAATATTATTTTTTGCCGATAGTATAACTCTTGAAATATATTAAAAAAGGAAGCTGCCTAGATGTGTCGGTTTGTTATTAATTTGTAACAAAATTCCATTTCCAGAATCACTTAAAATAATAATATAGAACTGCATTAAGATATGTTGACGGTTACCGAGAATTTACGATTCGTTGAATTAATATTAATCATTCCATGGTATATTATATAGCTCTGAGTTAATAATTACTCATGATTTCATAGTATATCATAAAGTTGCCATTGGACATAGGTCTTTGTGTTATACATAATTTACATCTTAGTTTTTTTGATGTCTTATCTTTCATTTGCTTATACTTTATTTATTTATTAGTTTAAATTATATTATTTTATTTAGTAATTTAAGAAGTTGATATTAGCATTATTTTTGGGTAATAAAAAAAATTGATTGAAAGCTCCAGAAGAGCTATTTTGTTGTTACATGGAGGAATATAAATTTATATCGATGATGTATTATATTCTTGTAAGTCTCAAATAAATTTGTTAAGTTTTAAGAATATCCGCCGAAATGGATATCATATTGAGACAACTAATGAAAAAATATTGAATATATGAAAAACAATGCATATTGAAAATAAATTGCATATGTTTTTCCTCTAACTTGTACTACACATATATTAGTACAATTGAAACACATGTTATTGTAAACCAGAAGTTTACATACAAGAATATGTTTATAGTTTGGCATGACCGGTTGAACCATTCCGGATTAATAGTGATGCGAAAAAAAATAGATAATTATTATGAACATTCATCAAAGAACTAGAAGATTCTTTAATCTGATGATTTTTTTTTTGTGTTGGTTTTATTTCTAGAATGTATACAATATGATATTTGTGAAACAATATATCCAACATGTGAATCATTTGAATATTTTATGATTTTAATTGATGCATCAATAAGATGGTTATATGTATGTTTATTATCAAATCGCAACCTGGCGTTTGCGAAATTACTTACTCAATAGATTTGATTAAAGAGCATAATCCAATTATGAAAATACGTCTAGACAATATGAAAATTAATGTTAAACATCCTGTAGATGTTCGTATATAAAAATAAGATATGATATTTGCATCATGCCAACTAGCTATTATAAAGTTTTCCCTTATAATTGGTTTTTGGTCACATACTTAATATTTCCCATATAAGAATTTTTGAATGTGCGGTATATGTTATAATTGCTCCACCACAACACACTAAAATGAGATATCAAAAAAAGTTGAGAATTTATATTGAATTTGAATCTCCATATATAATAGAGTATCTAGAACCATTGATGGTAGATTTATTCATGGCTAATTTTGCCGGTTGTGATTTTAATGAATGAAAAATTCTCAACCTTAGGGGGAGAAAACTATCAGCTGGAAAAAAAAATATTAGTATGAATTATCATTGTCTTATTTTGATCCTCGTACTAAAGAATGTGAAATAAATGTTCAAAAGATAATTCATTTACAAATGTTAGTGAATCAATTGCCAGACACAATCACAGACTCAAAGAAAGTGACCAAATCACATGTACCAGCTGCTAATGCTCCAATTAAAATCGGTGTCCCTGTTGGACAGACAAATTATAACACGCATGAAGCGTGAAAAAGCAATCGGTTCCAAAGATTAAAAATATAAAAATCCTCGAAAAAAGGAGCAAAGAATGAAAATGGTCAAATCGAGGATATGATAATTTCAGATAAAGCTCTAGAAGAGAAACAAATTTATAAATAATATTGGAGTTCCAGCAGAAACTCAAGTATTTGAAATTCATGAAAATAAAGAGATCTCGATAAATTATATCATGAATGAAATAAGATGGAACCGAGATGAAATTGATATCAATAATATTTTTGTATATAATATAGCGCTAAACATAATAAATATTGAGGATCATGACTAGAAGTCTGTTAAAGAATGTCAACAAAGAAATGATTGGCCAAAATAGAAAGGTGCAATTGAGGTAGAGTTAAACTTTCTTGAAAAATGAAAAGTTTTTGGACCTGTAGTCCTTGTAACTTAAGGTATAAAACCAATAGGATATAAATGAATATTTATGAGAAAATAAAATGAGAAAGGTGAAATTTTGAGATATACTCACCTGTGGTGGATGCAATAATTTTTTTTTGATATATAATTAGTCTGGCAGTCCATGAAGGACTTAATTTGCACCTAATCGATATTGTTACAGCCTATTTAAATGGATCGCTTGATAATGATATTTATATGAAAATCTCTGAAAGATTTAAGATGTCTGAAGCATGTAATTTAGGTTCTCAAGAACATTATTCAGTTAAGAATAAATTTTTATATCGATTAAAGCAATATGGACGCATATGCTATAATCGTTTAAGTGAATATTTATTGAAACATGGATATAAGAATGATACGACCTGTCCATGTGTTTTCATGAAAAGATATAGAAATGATTTTATTATAATTGTAGTTTATGTTTACGATCTAAGTACATTTGAACTCTTGAAGAGCTTCCAAAAGAATAAATTATTTAAAGGAAGAATTTAAGATGATGAAAGATATTGGAACAACAAAGTTTTGCATTGGATTGCAAATTGAACATTTAAAAATGATATTTTTATGCATCAAGAAAATTATATTGCAAGAGTGATGAAATAATTTTATATGGATAAATAACATTCATTAAGCATTCCGATGGTTGTAAGATCATTAGATGTGAATAAAAATCATTTAGACACCGAGAAAATGATGAAGAATTATTTGGTCCTGAAGTACCATATCATAGTGCAATATGAGCACTTATATATCTTGATGGATATACAATGCATGATGTATCATTTGATGTAAATTTAGCAAGATATATTTCTTCTCTCATGCAAAGATATTGGCATATAATTAAACATATACCTCGCTACCTATGAGAAAATTTAGCAATACACAAAAGCAAGCCAAGTATGTGTTTGGTTAAGATATGTGATTTAACACATTTGTCAGACATGCAGCTTGTCTTTTAGAGAAATGATCCTGACGATCATATATGAATATAATATTGTATGTATTGCTCAATGAAAGAAATGATACATTAAAGGAGATATAACAAAACATATTTCACTAAATTATTTTTCACACATGACCTCCAAAAGAATAATGTTATTAATGTTCAGCAAATCCATTCAAGTGAAAAAAATCCAGCAGATTTATTCACTAAGGCACTCCCTACTGCAATATTCGAAAAACTAGTTCGTAATATTGGAGTTCGCCGAATTAAAGATCTTGACTGATGTTGTCTTGAGGGGGAGTTCATATGCACTATATTTTCCTTAACCACGGTTTTTCCCACCGGGTTTTCCTAGTAAGGCTGTAGTTGCGTATTTAGAAGAATATTGTACTATTTTTCCTTCACTAGGTTTTTATCCCATAGGATTTTTTCTAGTAAGGTTTTAATGAGGCATATTCTTATGTAATGAACATCCAAGGGGAAGTGTTATAAATAAAATATTAATGTGGATGTCCATAACTCCTAACGTTCATTCCCCACTATCCCCACTACTCCATGCACTACAATTGGAATTGATGGCCACTACTATTGGAATTTATTTCTCCATTTATTTAGATGAAATTTTTCATTTACAATTTGTAGCCTATAAATAGAGGCTTTGTAATCTTGTATTGTACACACATATGAGAAATGTATGAATAAAGAGATTGCCATCTTTTCATCTCTATTTTGTTTATTCTTCTTATGCTTGTTTATATTTATTTTATAACATTTTTGTTTTTTTTGTCTGGAACGAGAAATAAGACAAAACAACAGCTGGCATGGCGAATTTTTTTCGGGCGGAATTCATAAATTATGTTGAACCGGCACCGAATAAAAATTTGACCTGATTTTAAATCCACTCGAAGTTTGAGATATCTCAAAATATACACTCTCCTAATCGTTGATCTGATACCGTATCACATTCGAAGAGATGACAGTACGAATAACAACTTTTTTCATCAACTTATCGAATATGAGTAAGAAAAAAATTTAACTTATTGAAGAATTAAATAAAAACTATTTTGTACCCCCTTACACTATAAAGTGATTAATAAATATAACTATATAATTATTTTACTATAAATTTATCTATGTAATTATTTTATTATTACTTTATCTATATAATTATGTTATTATAATTAGATTGATTGATATTACATTTTATATATATTTATTTAGTAATTTATGATAAAATTAATTTATTTAACATTTTATATTGTTTTAATTAGTAACTTATGACAAAATTTATTTATACAATATTTTATCATTTAATTAATAATCAATATCTTTTAAAATAATGAGATAAATAATTATAAATGGGATAAAAATTATATATTTTGTGATATTGAGTACTTATGGTATCTAGTATATATTTATTTGTTATATTTTTGGATAAAATTATATATACTATCAATTTATTTGTTTCTTTGCATGTTAATATTTTGATGTTTTTCAGTAATTCTGAGATAACAGAATTGAGAGAAAAATTCTGTATATTTATATATTAGCTGAGTTGTTACAATGGGTATATATATGATCAAAAGTGCAAAAAGGGCTGTTGGAAAGAAAAGTAACGGTAACTTTTTTGTAAAGGAAAAAAAGGTTGAGTAACTTTATAATTAGTTGCTCCCTTTATTGCCTTAATTTAGCCTATGATGATTATACCCTAAAAAAGGGTCCGCTGAGGCTAATCGAGTCCCTAATCCTATTTATTATTTTCAACACTAATTCTATTTATTTTCAACACCCCCCTCAAGTTAGGCGTATAAATATCAATTAACCCTAACTTGTCTATATTTTGTTGAAATGGTTTAGGATCTAAACCCTTCGTAAAGACATCCGCTAATTGGTCTCCACTTCTTACAAATGGAGTCTCAATTTCTTTTGATTGAATCTTCTCTCTAATAAAATGGCAATCAACTTCAATGTGTTTAGTTCCCTCATGAAACACCGGGTTGGATGCAATATGCCGAGCCGATTGATTGTCACAAAACATTTGCATTGGCAATTGAACTTGAATTCCAACATCCGAAAGTAATTGTTTAATCCATGTTAATTCACTTGCGGTAGATGCCATGGCACGATATTCCGCTTCGGCACTTGATCTTGCCACCACATTTTGCTTCTTGCTTTTCCATGTGACTAAATTTCCGAATACAAAGGTGCAAAAACCGGTTGTCGATTTTCTATCGAAGCTTCCGGCCCAATCTGCATCGGAATAGCCACACACTTCATTAGAATTATTGCATTTCATAAAAATTCCCTTGCCTAGGGTTCCTTTTAAATATTTTAATATTCTATCAATGGCCTCTAAGTGTGGTGTTCTTGGATTATGCATGAATTTGCTAATTTGACTTATGGAATATGAAATATCCGGACGAGTTACCGTAAGATAAATTCATTTTCCTACAAGTCGTTGGAATTGGTTTATGTCTTCTAATGGTTCACCATCCTCGGTATTTAATTTGTATTTGCCATCTATTGGTATAGAGGCCGATTTACTACCCAATTTACCGGTTTCTTCTAACAAATCTAAGGTGTATTTCCTTTGCGAGATAAATAGCACTTGGATTGAATATGTTATTTCTATTCCCAAAAAATATTTTAAATAACCTAAATCTTTGATATCAAATTTTTCTTTTAATTGCAATTTTATTCTTTTAATTTCTTCTTGATTATTTCCGGTGATTATAAGGTCGTCAATATATACTAGTACAATAGTAGTGTTAGTACCTATAATTTTAACAAATAAGGAATGATCGGCATTACTCATCTTAAAATTACAAGAAATTAAATAGGAGCTTAGTTTTCCATACCATGCCCTTGGATATTGTTTTAATCCATAAATTGACTTATTTATCTTGCAAACTAAGCTCTTATCATCTCTTTTTTCATGGCCGGGTAGTAAGTTCATGTATACCTCTTCTTCAAGAGTTCCTTGAAGAAAGGCATTCTTGACATCCATTTGGTATAGTTTCCAATTTTGATTTACCGCAATTGAAAATAAAATTTGTACGGTATTCATTTTGGCAACGGGTGCAAACGTCTCATAGTAGTCTATACCGTAGGTTTGTGTATATACTTTGGCCACCAAGCGAGCCTTGTACCGTTCTATTGTTCCATTACTATTATATTTAATTTTATATACCCATTTACACCCTATGGGGCTTTTTATTTTGTGGTAATTGTACGATTACCCATGTTTCATTTTTTTCAAGAGCTTTTAGCTCTTCTTTCATAGCTTTGATCCAAACCGGGTTATTAACGGCTTCAAGATAATCATTTGGTTCTTGTTCCTTTTCAATTGAGGTCAAGAAGGCTTTATGGTTGGAGGAGACATTACGATACGAAATAAAATTTTGTATAGGGTATTGTACCTTGTACGTTACAAAATCTCTTAGCCTTGTTGGAGGATTCTTTGTTCGGACGGATCTTCTCAAAGGTGTTCCCTCTATATTTTGACCTTCTTCACTTGATGAAATTTCTTCTAATTCCTCCTCATTTTCACTTTCATTGTCATTTTCATTTTCATTTTCGGTTGTGGTTCCAATTTCAATTGGTCTTACCTCTTCTATCAATGGATTGGATCGGGGTAAAATATTCTCTTCGAAAGATTCTCTAATAGGCTCCTCATATAATTTTTCTTTGTAATATGACTCATTTTCTATAAAGGTTACATCTCTTGAAATGTATAATTTTTTGTTCTTAGGGTCATAGCATTTGTATCCCTTTTTTTGTGATGAATAACCCAAAAAAATGGTCTTAATTGAGGTGTGATCCAACTTGTCTTGTTTATTATTTTTGTGTACATAGCATGTACAACCAAAAATTTTCAAATGCTCTATATTAAGTTTTCTTTGGTAAATGATTTCTAATGGGCTTTTGTATTCTAAGTTAACACTTGGCAATCTATTTATTAAATATGTAGCGGTAAGAACGGCATCCGACCAATAAGTTTTCGGAACATTATTTTGAAATAAGAGTACTCTAGTCATTTCAAGTAAATGTCTATTTTTCCTCTCGGAAACACCATTTTGTTGAGGTGTGTAAACGCATGTTGTTTGGTGTGCAATTCCTTTTTCTTTAAAGAATTTTGAAAAATTTTGATTTACAAATTCCTTTCCATTATCGGATCTAAAAATCTTAAGTTTAGCTTCATATTGATTTTCTATGAATTTATAAAAATCTAAGAATTGTGAGAATACTTCACTTTTATCTTTCAATAAATATAACCAAGTTATTTTAGAGAAATCATCAATAAATATGACAAAATATTTATATCCATTATAAGAGTTAATTGGGGCGGGTCCCCATATATCCGAGTGGACTAAATCAAATGGTTTCCCGCTTTTACAACTTGATAATTTAAAAGGCAATCTAGTATGCTTTCCTAGCTTACAAGTTTCACAATTACTATTATCTATTTTTGAAAAATTAAAAACATTCTTTAAAATCTTGTCGGAAGGATGTCCAATTCTTCTATGTCAAAGTACGCTTAATTCTTCATTTTTGGTAGTATTGAGATTGAATTTTTCTTTATTCAAATAATAAAGGCCATTTTCTAGAAATCCTTCACCAATCATACTCTTGGTTATCCGATCCTGAAAAATAACATTTTTTGTCAAAAAAAATGAGTTCACAATTTAACTCATTTGTGATTTTACTAATGGATAATAAATTGGATGAGCAATTTTTTAAATACAAGACATTTGATATTATTTTTGAGAAAATAATTATTGAGCCTTCTCCAATAATTTCCATTTCATCACCATTTGCCATAGTTACAAATTTTTTGGTTTCGTATTTCCTAAAAGAGGATAATAATTTCTTATTTCCGGTCATGTGATCTGTGGCACCCGAATCCAATATCCATTTAGAATTATTTGAAAAATAAGTTAGATTTGTAACACAAACCATACCAGAGGTCTTTTGTTTTTCCTGTTTTTGATCTAGCAACATGGAGAGCTGCTGGATCAAGTGGCTCATGGGATCCCGCGGATCTGAAGCTGTGGTGATTTCAACGGAGGGTCCATATCTCCCAGCGACACAGTCACTCCCTTCTCCATCCGCTAAAAACCCTCTCTTCTCTCTTTCGCCTATGCCCCGTTCCCAGCCGCCTCTTTCCCCTTTTCGATCTCCGGCTCCGCCTTTCTTGTGCCACTTGGGTCGAAGGTGAGGGTAGAGATACCAGCATCGGTCCCTGCTATGTCCCTCTCTTCGGCAATGATCGCACCTCACCGGTGCTTGGTCTCCTCTTACCTCCGACCTGTGGCTAGGGTTTGGTCTCGCCATTACTGAGAATGCCTTGGTTTCAATTTTTTCGGGGGATTGAACCACCATGACAGCCCTTCTCGTTTCTTCCCTATCTACCATGGCTGCCACCTCATCTGGGGTTGGTAATTCGGCTAGTAACAGAATTTGAGACCTCACTGCCTCATATGTGGAATCGAGGCTGGTTAGGAACTGAAAAATGTCATCTTGCTCTTCTCGCTTTTGAATATCAGCGAGATCGGTTGTGGGAGGCCGGTATACCCTAAGTTCATCTTTCTTCTTTTGAAGGTAACCGTATAATTCCATTGTTGGTTGCCCTTGTTGTTGTTTTGCTTGTTGGTAATCACGTTGAATTTGGTAGATATGTGAGTAATTTTTTCTATGGCCATATAGTTGTTCGGCTCTTTGCCATATCTCTAATGCCGTATCTTTAAAAGAGAGCAACTCAGATACCTTTGGTTCCATTGTTGCGAGTAACCAAGTGATGACGGTATGATCACTCACTTTCCATCTTGCAAGTGCTCTCTTTTCGGGTTCAGTTGGGGGATTTGATTGTTTAGGAGCCTTGCCCTCGGGATCTATATGCTCACTCTTTTCTCAGCCACTTAAGGAGAAAATTACTTGCCTTGCCCACACATGGTAATTTCTGCCATCTAGCATTACCCTTGTGAGTTTCTCATGACTTTGTGACATTGTGATTTTCGGTTTACAGCCACTGGTGCTGTTACTGGTATTGATTTACAGCTGCTTGTGCTGTTGCGAGAATTTTGATTTCGAAAATTCTGATTTACAACTGCTTGTGCTGTTGCTGATTTTTCTCTCTTGAGTCGGGATTTTAATCCTGCTCTGATACCATGATGTTTTTCAGTAATTCTGAGATAACAGAATTGAGAGAAAAATTCTGTATATTTATATATTGGCTGAGTTGTTACAATGGGTATATATATGGTCAAAAGTGCAAAAAGGGATGTTGGAAAGAAAAGTAACGGTAACTTTTTTGTAAAGGAAAAAAGGTTGAGTAACTTTATAATTAGTTGCTCCCTTTATTGGCTTAATTTAGCCTATGATGATTATACCCTAAAAAAGGGTCCACTGAGGCTAATCGAGTCCCTAATCCTATTTATTATTTTCAACACTAATTCTATTTATTTTCAACATATTTAATGGGTAAGATCAGGGTATGGATAAGGCTAACTTTAAATAAGTATGGATATGAAAATGACTCTACCTGACCGTACTGTACCGTATCCATTGACACTCTTAATGACTGATTTATATTTTTGACAATCCATGCAAAATAATTATGTTTTGAAAATCTGACAAAGTAATACATAACTTAATAGAATATATATCAAATGATCTTTAAATTAAATGAAATAATATTTGTAAATTTTTTTAAAAAAAATGGATTTAGCGAAATTTTGTCAAAATGCTCTCTAGTTATTATTATTAGTGAATAATCATATATTTTATTTCAGTAATGAGTTCTTTAAAACCTGTTCCTAAATTTTATTTATCATTTACAGATCTAATATATATACGCTTTTGTGGCTTGCATCCTGTGGGAGACTAATAGTTCTGCTTGTAAATTGTACAGGACGGAACAAGATTAGTTTATGTAGAAAAATAATTTTTCAACCACAAATTAGTATAATTGATAGATAAATAAATCAAAAGATTACTGCATTTCATAGTCAACATCTTTATGTGCATTATAGTACTATACTTAATGTGTTTATATAAGAATTTACAGGTGTTTGTAATTAGTATATAAGTGTTCATCACTTTTTTCTTGTCTAATTCCGGAGCATTGTGAGCTAAATATATTTTTACTATTAATACTATAAATACTTTTCGATAAAAAAAATATATAAATACATCTATGTTTCAGATTATCACTCCTATTATCGAGAAAAATGTAATCAAAGGAATCCATGTTCATAGCAGGCACCGCACGAGTAAACAAGGTGAAGAAGTTGCACGGAAAATATGAAATTTTGGAAAGAGAACCAATTATCAACCATTAATTTCGCCGAAGATGCCTAAGTTGTCTGATTTGACCACAAGACCTAGATCTAATAAAATTTGTACAGTTTCCTTTACATATTACAGCTGTACTAAGGATCTAGAAGTTCTTAATAAGTATCTCAACTTGCTGGACTTTAATTCTGTAAAACGTTTCTTAATTAATTGTTGTACGATTAACTATTGTTACAGCTATTGATTGCGCTCATGGACCTTTTCTATGACACTATATATAATGAGGAGGGATCAAGTTATAACAAATTATCATAATTATTTTCTTTCTTTTTAAATTCTAAATTGTTGATCCAAACTGTTAGATGTGATATTTACAATAAAAATGTGGTTGGAGACCAAATTTTTATATTTTTTGAATTTTTTTGTACTATTTATTAAGATGGATACAAAAACTAGTCAAGTTTATATCGTTGAATTTTATATCCATATTAATAAATAGTAAAAAAATTTCAAAAAATATAAAATTTGGTCTCCAACCATATTTTATTGTAGAAATCACATCTAACAGTTTAGATCGACGATTTGAATTTTAAAAATGTAAAAAATAATTGTGGTAACTTATTGTAACTCAAAAATTATTATAACTCGATCCCTCCTCATATATAATATAGTATAGATTGTACTTGTATGTTTGACATATTCTAAAACCACATGATCGAGTACTAGGATTTCAGAAACAAAACCGTAATATTTTATTATTGATATAAATGGGTAAGTCTATTAAATTAATTATTTATTTATGACCCAAGAACTATATTGTGAGTCTGTGGCTCTGTGCATCACTTGGTTATAAATAGCAAAGCAAAAAAAGTGCTAATCGCCACAATTAATTCTCTTTAACTACCCTTTTGCACAGACCTAATAAATCGCTGAAACCTTCCACATCAAACCAATCCGTCCCTGAAACAAATGTTTCATGAATAAAAGAAATTTATATTTTGTAAACATTTTCTTATTAATATATCTGTTAGATGGAAATTTTCCACTAACCATAAAAAAATATCAATTTATATATGTCTATATTCGTTATAACTGCTTGATTTAATATTATTTTTTCTAAAATTTTAGAATCATCTATTATTCATCTGAACACATTGATCTTATTAATATCTCCTTTTGTTAATTTAATAACTTAAAAATAAAAAGACTGTTTTAAGCTTACTTTTAAAAAAAAGTTAGACACCTGAGACGGGTAAACATTTTGACAAAGCAATTTTTTTTTCTCAGAAAATGACAAATCATGTACATTTTGGAAAATAAATTCTGCAGAAATTGTAAAGCAAAAGGAGCTTTAAACCTATAGAAGAGCGATAGTTAGCACCCGCTTAGATTTTACAGGATTAATAGCTTTAGCTACTAAAATACTAAGCGGGGCTATTGTAAAGCAATATCAGACTACTATAACATTGATAAATAAGAACTATAGATCAAGTTAACTTAAGAAATCAACAAAAAATTAAAATGACCTAAACAGGGCCGAAAAGTTGTACCCTGCAAAATAAAGATATTTGACATTTGATGTTTTGCAAGGATAAGCAAAACTTGGCCCGCAAACTAGCTTTGCAAATAAATTAAACAATGAAATGATTGACAACTAATATTTAAGAACCAAGTTTTTTCTTTAATACAAGGAGAGCCCTTAATCTAAAAAAATAGAGACCTATGAAAAATTGGCTAGGGACACTACCAAGATTTCTTCACTGGTCAGGAGGAGGAAGCATCGGTCCCGGGTCCCAGATCATCAATCGGTCCCGGGTTCTGGATCATCAATCAATCCTGGATCATCAATCGGTCCCGGATCGTCAGTCGGTCCCAGGTTCTCAGTTAGAGGTAACCCTGAAGAACCAAAATCAGGGAAAACACCAGGGGGCCTTTCAAGAGGTTTTATGGAGAGTAGCTGGGTCGAATCTCCCACCACATCAGCCCATCCATAATGCGGCTCCGCCCTTGCAAATAGGAAATCAGAATGAAAGATAGTCTAATTTGGGAATTGATAACTAATATAAAAATCTATGGTATCTCAAGAAAAGAATTTTTAAGTCCATTATTATCACATTGTAACACCAATGATGGCAGTATTAATTTCACAGAATTTATCGCTCGGTGGATTCCTACTTTGCCTTGCAAGGAAAAATGTTTCAGAACGAAATAGGGTACATTTGCCCACAAGTCACATGCTGGCTGCTAAAACTTATTTAGTGCCATCATTGGGTTTGTGCAATGTTGACATGCTTTTCAGAGGTTTCTACATAGTGGTTTTGTAAACAAAGAGCAAAGGTAGCACATTTATTTTTAACAAAAACAACTTCTAAATAAAACGCTCAAGTTTTTTTTTTTTAGGGTTAGTGGCAAGTTGCCATCTAACACTCAAGTAAGTTATGTATCAAATAACAAAGTCTTACTCATAGTAAGTTTCCTCGTTGACGAAGATATCCCAGCTTTCACCTGTGGTGCTCTTACCATACTTATGGACTTTACTGCATTTTACCAAAAGATTTATCTGAAGTTCAGCAAACTAAAATAAGAGACCATCAAACCGAAAAAAGCTTCTAAAACGATTCTAAAAGAAGATGATCACATACCCATCACCATTATGCTCCTCTCCCCAAGTTCTTGACCAACCTAGAAAATTAAATGTCAATAAGCAAGAGGTGTTGTAAAAAATATCAAGTAAATGCATTCGAAAGGCATTGGCAGAGGAAGAAACTATTCTCAGCAATGTCAATGGTATAACTTGAACTTATTAATAAATTTATAAAGTAATTTTCTAAATTTCAGTGGGGTCATTTGACCACATTGTTGTCAATGCAGTTCCACCACTGTCAAAAAGAGATCAGCTTACGCTCGCCAGCAGGAGAAACATGCCAGGTCTCCCCTTGCCTTGAACCTATTCCAGCAAAAAACTTTTCCTCCCATTTATCTCCCCATCTTGTGCCTAATTTAGTCTCTGCCCATTTATCTGTCCTGTTATATTTCACGGAAGAAGCAAAATCACATTTAAGAGCCATGGCTTATTAACATAATCAGTTAACTTAAATATAGCCAATTAGGACTCAGCTAATCCTCTTGAAAATTTGAGCGTTGGTAAAGCATCTATTTTGCAATTAAGTTTGAATATAAGACATTGCCTCATTTCACCCTCAAATCCAGAAATCACCTTAACTGAACCTCAATTCAAACCAGCTTCAACTTAGCTACATAAGAACACTAAACAAACAAACAAAGAACCTAAACAAAAATCTCAGTACTGGTCAAACTAGTAATCAAATTGGCACTTGAATCATGCCGTTCATTACATTCAATGAGAGCTGATCAAATCATGTTGGGATAAACTTGCAACTGACCACTAAGTTAGATAAATTTAAAATTGGGAAGATAAATAAAATAGAAACCATTTAAGAACAAAGCCTCGGCCATCATAATGTTCACCCCACTTCTCCCACCAGGACTGCTCGTTCAGCCTTCCATATTTATGGGCTCCTTTCTCAGTCCATCCTTTTGCATCATACTTCTCCCACCTACAGAATCAAAACAATCATAACAATTCAGGAATAACAATAAAAGAAGAGTGAGGCTATGGTAATATGCATATTACGGATTGACTCGCGCTATGGATCCATATCTCTATTTTATTGGTTCAAACAATCGATTCGAACCGTTAAACATGATCTCCAAATGAAAATGTACTTGAAAACCAAATTTTACATTTTTTTAGGATTTTTTTACTATTTTTTAAATAGACAGAAAACCACAGCTTTTGGATGGTCCAAAATTTCAAATCAAGTGATATTCTACCTATCTAAAATATTAGTAAAAAAATATCTAAAAACTTAAAATTTAGTCTGCAGGTCTATTTTCATATGAAGATCATGTTAAATGGTTCAGATCGATTGTTTAGAATTAAAAAACAGAGATATGAGTCCATAGCACGAGCCACCGTGCAACATGCATAATACGCCTCACTCATAATTCATAAAAGAATATTATTGTTAAGAACAATCATAACAATTCAGGAATAACAATAAAAGAAGAGTGAGGATATGGTAATATGCATATTACGGATTGACTCGCACTATGGATCCATATCTCTATTTTTTATGTTCAAACAATCGATTCGAACCATTAAACATGATCTCCAAATGAAAATGTACTTGAAAACCAAATTTTACATTTTTTTTACTATTTTTTAAATAGGTAGAAAACCACATCTTTTGGATGGTTCAAAATTTCAAATCAAGTGATATTCGACCTATCTAAAACATTAGTAAATTTTTTTCTAAAAACATAAAATTTGGTCTGCAAGTCCATTTTCATATGAAGATCGTGTTAAATGGTTCCGATTGATTGTTTAGAATTTAAAAACAGAGTTATGAGTCCATACCGCAAGCCGGGGTTGTTTATATGCATAATATGCTTCACTCATAAAAGAATATTATGAGTGTACCAATCTAAAAAATTAGTAAACAAAATTCTAAGAACGTAAAATTTGGTCTGCAAGTACATTCTCATATGAAGATTGTGTTAAACGGTTCAGATCGATTGTTTAGATTTAAAAAAAAAGAGATATGAGTCCATAGCGCGAGCCACAGTGTAATATGCATATTACCATAGCCTCACTCAAAAAAGAATATTATTGTTAAGTAAGAACATAAGAGGGTTGAAGTTGTGTGTACCATTTCTCATACCACCCAGCATCCTCTGTGCCTGACCTCGCCTGCTTCTCTGCACTCCTCTCTATCCTTGCCAAGTTGCTGTTGCAAAAGATTACTCGCAACAATAATCACCAAGGATAAATTATAGCCAGAAAGCAGACTGACTGTCAAAGGAGGACATAATTTTTTAAATACGATTATAAATGTGGTAATGATTACCTCCATTCATCTTGGTAAAGAACTTCTTTCCATGTTTCCCACCAAGAATCTCCCTCTGCATTCTTCCCAGATTTCTCAGCACCTGTAGAAAGAAACAATACTGTCATAAGCTAGAGGTTCTACAGGGAAGGATAGCTCTTAACTGTGGCACAATTGTCACACTTACTGAAAAATCATCGTGGGTGTTGTGAAAACGGAGGGCATATAGCAGAAAGGTTCCATATGTAAATAATATAATTGAGGTTATAAAGAACTCAACAAACCTAATTCTTTGTAGCCTGTCCAATCACTTTTCTCCCACCACTGCCAAAGAAATTAAGAAATAATTGAACTTTAATAATTAATTTAATATGCACTCAAATACAAAAAGATGTAAGCTAAAATCCAACAAATATTAAAAATCAAGGAGTACCTACTTGATTACCATAAACCAATCAGATCAGGTCTGGTACTATATTTATTAATGAATCCAATGCACAAATCAAGGTTGAAGGCTTACCAAACTCCCCATCACAATCAGCACCATTTGACCTGGTCAATTATATGCCAGGTGGAATTGTAAAATTTGATAAGAGGTCCCGGAGCATAGTAAACTATTCAAGTGCACAACCAGACAAGCTACACTAGTTTTACAACCTAACAAGATTTCAATAAGGTTGTTGCATGTACAGCCATTCAAAATATCAAATACTGTGTTATCTCTGACATGAACTACAAGGTATTATTTCAGGCAAGGAACAATCAGTTTACAGTTTCTTTCCACTCGACAGAACCATCTTTATTCTGGCCACCCATGCGGGCCCAGCGGCACCTGTACCCGTTCTCCCCTAAATCTTCGCCACTCTCTCGGTACCATGTACTCCCATCTTCGTTTGTGCCAAACTCCTTCACCTCTTCGTCAAGCAGGTTTATTCCCCACTCCTTTTCACTTGCAATTCCAGTGTCTTTATTCAAAAAGATATTTGAACCATTTTAGAATGATAATATGTTTAATAATCAAGGAAAGCAACTTTTTACCTATCCAAGGAACTACTTTTCTGCTTATTAAATGTAGCATTTTGGTTTTTTATACTTAGTTTTTTTTTTGCATGGATAACCGACATA
This sequence comes from Carex pumila, assembly GCA_033356055.1. NCBI lineage: Eukaryota > Viridiplantae > Streptophyta > Magnoliopsida > Poales > Cyperaceae > Carex > Carex pumila. The sequence continues at coordinate 26,803 of JARJHM010000548.1, read as the reverse complement.
GAAATAGAGCTTACTGAGAAGTACAGGTAAGTAGGGCAGCAATTTTTCTTCCTTACATTTTGATGCGGTTCACCAAAATATTTTGATGTGGGTTTATCCCTTCCATTTTTTAACTTATCTAAGGACCATAGTTTAATGTGGGTTTTACCAAAATATTTGGCTGGTACATACCATACCAATAAGCTGATGTGGGTTTCACCAAAATTTAAGCCATGATACTGGCATTTTCCTTTCTTGGGGCACATGTGTAACTCGATTATATAAAATGAGTTGTGGTTCCATTGGAAACAATTTCAGACAAAAATTTATTCAAAATAAATGAAGTACATCAGTATTAATTCAAAACTACTAAAATTCAGTTCGTCAAAACTTAAAAAAAAAAATCATGCCATCATGACATCATTTCATCAGTTACACTGAAATAGGAAAGCAATTGACGGGCAGAGTAGATAACAAACCTCTCTTAGGGGGAGTATCGCGAGATTGAGGGGCCGAATTTTTCCGAGTACAACGCAATTGTAATCCTTGGTTTTTGAAGAGTCTCTGAGATCTAGACAAACAAACATAACCAAATTATTAAAGATTAAAGGAACTACAAAGATGTAGACATCTAAAATATCAGGCAAAGTTCAGGCCTGTAAGTTAACTTATATAATAAAACAAAACCATGTGAAATAAACTCAGGAACATAAATGTCTAGCTTGATACGGAAAAGAAGTACAGAATATAACAGTACCAAAATACTGTACTGAAAATCAGTGTTTAACCACCAGTATCATGGGCAGTAGGACTTCCTAAAAGATATTGACTATAATTTTGTTCTCAGTCTAATTAAGTTTACTTTGACCAAAATTGTTTTTCCAGTAAAAATCAAACGTAATTCAAAGTTTATTGCAAAATTTGGCACCTAACAGAATAAAAACTCAATGTTTGATCTCACCTTGCGTAGTTTCCAATTCCACTGATTTGACAAAAGAGTGATCTTATCAAATATTATTTTCAAATTAATTTCAAAGAACTGTTGAGGTCACTGGACTTGCTATTCAGTAAGAATTATAAAGAAAAGCAATCCAAATGACCTAATTCCTTTTAACTGCGGGCACCAGGTAGTCCCAAAGTATAATAGAAATCCAATTTACTACGTGATTCCTCTTTTGAAAAATTTGTAATTCGCAAGCTTAACTACTCACTGAACTGAAGTAGTTGGGAGCAACCCTTTTAAAATAAGTGTTTAATGCACGCAATTCAGTCAGTGATATTCAATTGTCTCTTTGGAAAAGTGATCATCCCAAATTCCAAATCAACTATCCAAAACATTGTCAGAGAGAAAGAGAGCAACTTATAGTAGGTACCGTTGGGAAGGGTAAGAGAGAGGTAGCATAGACTTAGTCGAAACAGCTTTGCAACGCAAAGGACGCTCTCTGAAGACTGGCATTCGTACTTCTCCATGGTTAGAAGCGACTTCGAGTCGAGTTTTGAGGCCAAAGGGTCTTGCCACTAGCCCTCTGGTGCATGCTGCCATCTCTGGTTCCAACAGCCAAATAGCGAGCCAGGAAGAGGTGGCAAAGTAAAAGAGACTACTTACAGAGCGCGCTTCATAAGCGATGGTAGAAGTGAAAGCGAGGTTTTGGAAGGTTAAAATGGAAGGGAAGGGAAGGGGAGGAGGAGAGGAGAGGGGAGAAGCAGGTGATTTGAAGAGAAGCACAAGTTTGCAAGTGAAATGCCCCTACGCTCGGTGTACAATATTATTTATGCACCGTAACTGCGAGTGCATTATGAAATAATTTAGTAAATTATGACATTTGCTATGTATAGATTTTTTTTTTCTTAATAGAGCCTAAAATAGCTGTATAAAATTATATAATTATTTTAAAATAGATATTATCAATAGTAGTATTTTAATCCATATGACTATCTTAGACATTAACAACTAATGTGAAATATTTGGTCAAGTTAATTAGCATATTCATTTTGAATATATTTTGTAGGCGATCACTAAATTATATATCATATCATAAACATAATCTTAAATTTTAGTTTAATTTCATAAATTTTTTAATTATTCCTCTAACTATTTTTGTGTTTTAATTGCTATTCTATTTAAATCAAATTAATTCATTTTTCTTTAATTAAATAAAAAAAAACTAGGATGATTAATTTCTTTCACATCTATCTAATATTGATATTTTTTTTTCTCATTTGTTCCTTCATGACCTCCTACACTGTGATTATCTTGTTTTCAACTTTCTTATTTTTATCGTATCATAAAAGACTCGTAAAAGGAAAAAAAAAAAAAGGTAAGGTGTTGTTTGGTACAGAAATAAAACGACAAATTTTATGCCCACTCTTATACGCGATAAGCGTTATCTCTTTATAAATGAAAATAATATCCATACCTAATAGGTTTGAAGATTAACACACAAAATTAAGAATTTTGTTAAGAAAGATATATAAATAGAGAGAATCATAAAAAAAAATATAATCAAAAATAAAACAATTAGAAAAAAAATCAATAATTAAATATTATACACACACACCGACACTGAGAGAGAGAGAGAGTTGGGCTATGGTGAATTGTGAAGCAAGGATCTTGTTTTGCTTCACGTCCATATTTTTTTATATTTGAAATTTCAAAGAGATGATCTCCATATTGAAATGTGCTAGGAGACCAAATTTTTATATATATTTTTAAATTGTTTACTAATTTTTTAGAATATTTTAAAATCAATATTTTTTATTGTTCAGAATCCATCCAAAAACAACAGTTTTCTACCTATCTAAAAAATTTCCAAAAATGTATAATTTAGTCTCCAAGCAACTTTCAATATGGATATCATATTGAGCAGTTCGAAACAATTGTTTGGTCTTTGAAAACGAAAATATGAACGTAAAGTAAAGCAAAATTCTTATTTCGCAACTCGCCATTGCCCATCTCTCTTTCTATATATATGGATGAAATAAAATTTATTTATAATGTTTTTATTTATTTCAATATCTCCTATAAAATATAATTATTATTTTTAATCTTTATCATTTTATCATTAAAGGGAGAATAAAAGAAAGCAAAGTAATTATTCCGTACGAAGAAATGAAAACTCTTATACTTTCTTTACACGAGAGAAATATTATCTCTTAAATTCGAAAATAATATCTATACTAACTACGTTCAAAGAGTAATAAGGAAGTTAGACTAATAACTAAATCATAAATCTATAGAATTATAAAGAAGAAAATATTGCAAATAATTCGCATTAAATGAAAAAAAATAGATTTATAATTTAGTTATAACTAACTATACTTGGATCACATAATCTGTTTGATTTAAAAATCATCTCATTTATAGCCGTTCAGTGTTTTATTGTGCATAGTTTACGGTATAGACCATATCTTGTTTTGACATAATTAGAAATTTATATTGGTGGGGGTCAGGGTTCTGGCAGAAGGGTGTTACTTTACACGTGAGCTGAGGCGTCAGGGCCCACAGTCCCATAGCATGGGGCTCGCTGCGTACGCCGTTTTGTGGTCTGCTTTGTTCCGATCAATAGGCTGGGTCCGGGCCGTACCAGGCCGGGCAACCGTTGGGTTCAGCATTGTTTGGTCCATGGATCCTCTCCAACTGTAAGGCCGCGATTGAAAATTTCTAAACAGATCAGGTCCGTTTCATTTGAATCGGACGGCTATGATTTATACTGCCTGATCTCACGGATAATGTAAGTATCTTTGAATCTGTTCAAAGATTATTTGAATCTGGATTTTCTCCAAAAAAAACTTTGAATCTGTTTAGTTGTGCTTGTACAGATGAAGGCCTGAAGGGGAAGACGCCGTCAGATCCAGGTGGAATAGCAATTACTCGTACTACGGAAATTACTAGAAAAGAATTAGACTATCGAACTTAATTTTATAACTCCTAGATATAACACACATATTAGCAATGTACCATACAATTATGATAACGGAAATCATCCGATTTGACATATCAAATTCATATTTCATAGTTACGCAAGTGGAAAATAAAATGGAAAGATTATATTGAGAACTATCCATTTTTTACAATAAAATAAAAAATGCCTCCAAATTTTTTGTGTCTCCATTATGCCTTTATTTTTAATACTTCAATAATTTAAAATTCAAAATTCAAATGTCAAATAAAACATTTATATTTAATCTATATATTTTATATATGTGCTAATCAGTTATTATGGCATTTTCACTTTATTTTGATAAGTATAATGAGCTTGCAAAAATATATTGATATGAATAATGTTTCTGGTAGATGGAAAAATATTTTGCTTAGTAAATATGGAACTAGAAATACTACTTCTCTTTGTTTACCTTTTTAGCGATCAATCCTAAAAGATCACGTGGTTATCAATTTATGACTAAATAAAGAAATAAATAACGGTAAAACAACTTCTTTTTGGTTAGATAGATGGTGTAGTGAACATGCCTTAAAAAATCAATTTCCAAACCTTTTTTCTATTGTTACTGATAGGTTTATTTCTGTAGCCGAGGCATTTTCTACTTCTCATTTAAGTCTGTCTTTTCAAAGACAAATAACTGGTATTTATAGGGATGAATTGATTACCTTGCACCACAAGTTTCAACATTTTACTTTGTTTTCTCATTTGGAAGATAGATTGATATGGCGATGGTCACAAGATGATCATTTCACTGTTCATTCTTTTTATAAATGGTTAGAATATGGTGGTATTCCAAATTCTAAATATGATACCATTTGGAAATCTCACATCCCTTTAAAAATCAAAATCTTTCTTTGGCTCGTCCGACGTGATAAAATTCTTACTAAGGTTAACTTAGCAAAAAAAGGTTGGCCAGAAAATCTTACTTGTGCATTTTGTGACCAACATGAGAGTGCTGACCATTTATTTATACATTGTTCATATGTACGCTTGATATGGAATTGATTGCCACATACAATTCATTCCCCTTTACCTGTAATTCTTTAGATGATTTATGGTTACTTGATGCTTCTATTCCCTTAAAGGATAGACTCCTTATAGAATTGTTAAGGGGATCTATCTTATGGAATATATGGTTAGAATGAAATAGAATTATTTTTAATGATAATACTACTCTCATTTATGCTAAATCATTAGGGTTTAAAGATAATCTCTTTAGCTATTTTTTGGTGTAAGTCTAGCTCTGACAATTCATACTTAAAATTAAGTCTAATGCTTCCATGTGATGTTAAGGACCTTCCAGATCAGATACTGGAGGAGGAAGAGGAGTCCACTTAAGCTCTTGGAGTTGGCAACCCCCAAGATTATATGTCTGGAGACGAGATGTCGGATGAGGATCTATTGGATTACTAGTCTCCTAGGATATAATTGCTTTTTGAGACTTTTATTTTGCTTAGTATTCATTTTGTTTCCATTTTAGCTTTTGATGTGGTACTATCTCTCCTTGTATACTTTTATGTTTGTTGATGGTGACTTGATGTAAGACTTTTCATATTTGATTTTGGTACCTATTTTAGGTACCATATCAGGTATGCTTGATTTCTATGAAATCGGTGATAATACCACTATTTTTCAAAAAATATTAATATGAATAAATTATGGATGTTGATTTTGTTAACTTATTCATTCATATAAAAATAAGGGAGAATTTCATGTATACCATTCAAAAATTGTGAAATTACATATTTACCATCCAAATTTTTGTAATTACATATTAACCATCTAAAAATCTAATAACTCACAAATTTACCCAATATATACCCAAAACTCAAATTAATTATCTTTAATTTTCTTAAAACTATAATTAATCAAGAATTAACTTAGCACCCTCTATTTCTTTTCTTCGAACTGTTCTCCTTTATACTCAATATAAAATATTAAGAAAAGATATTCCAAATTGGACCAATAATAAAACATAGATTCTTAAACTCAGTTACTACTTTGATAACAGGTTGCGATATTAGCGTCAAATTCAGTATGAGTTATTTTGTTGAAAAAATTAGAGTGGTTACCTTATTTTAGACGATCAAGCTGGAGTTGAAATTCTTATATTCGAGTCTATTGCCCCTTCTCCTAGTGTTTAAGTGGGAGAGATGAGATGAGGAGAGAGTTTAAGCAAAAATGGAAAGTTACGTCAAAAAAGATAGGAGGGAAATCTGTGCGCAAAAGAGGAAGGGGGGCAAAGAAGGAGAAGAGACTAAATGATTTATTAATTATATTTTATATAATCTTAACTTAATTGATCTCATTTTTTATTAATTGAATAAATATGTGAGTTATTAGACTTTTAGATGGTAAATATGTAATTATAGAAATTTGGATGGTAAATACATAATGTCAGCTTTAGGAGCTCTCGACTTATTCGTTTGATTGGATTTGCAAAACATACATAATTGCATTTTACAGTTTTCCTTCTTGAGAATTTGTGCAGTTTCATGACAATTGAATGTTCAATAATTATGCATCAATGATGAATTAATGAACTGCAATACAACATTAAGGATATAGTCATGAAGCACAAGACATTGGATAGCAAAATCATTAACTCAAGATTAAGGATAATTAATCTGTAAAATTCGGAAAATAAGTTTGAGATTGACCTAAGTAAGGCCTACCATTGCAACGGTCAAGAAACCGTTGCAACGGAATAAATAAATCTTCTGAAAATCCCGTGACGCATAAAATGGTTTTTAGCGTCATCAAACAGTAACCATTCCAAAGGATTACCGTGGTATCATTGACCGTTGTCAATAGTATCCACTGTTATACTCCAAGCCGCTTAGATTAACCTACCATTGTGATGGTTCTCTGTACCGTTGCAACGGTCAACACCAATTACTTTCATTTTATCAGCTCTCTATAAATAGAAGTTATACCAAGATTTGGGATATTACTCTAGCTGTTACATTACGAAACTTTTAACAATTAAATTCTGAATGATTTGAAAGCAAGTATCAAAAATTGTGCTAACAACATAGAAGTTTAAACCTTAATTAATGATTCTTTAAATAAGTAAGTCAAGTGTGAATCAAAACTACGTTGAAATTTCGAGAATTTGAGACTTTGTAGGCTCAGTGCGTCCGCACTGGCCTCTGGTTGCCTTAGATCATTTTTTGAATTTCTTCTCAGTGCGTCCGCACTGGTGTGAGAGCGGATGGGTGACCTGCACTGACTCCAATTTCTTTTTCTCCAATTCTGACCAAGTCCTAAGTGCGGGTGACCGACCTGCATTGAAATTGAGTGTGTCTGCACTGGTGTATATTTCTGTGTATTCTTAGCTGCTGAAAATCTGTCCAAGTGCTGAGTGCGGGTGGCCGACCAGCACTGAAATTGAGTGCCTCTGCATTACGCTCAGACTTTTCCCTTGTTCAGTGCCATTTTCATGAAAATTTGACTAAGTACTGAGTGCGTCTGTACTGGGGTATTCTTTTATGTGTTTTTCAAGCTGCCGAAATTCTGCTAAGTGTTGAGTGTGGGTGATTAACCCGCACTGAAAATGAGTGCGTCCGCACTCGTGTATATTTCTATGTATTTTCAACTGCTGAAAATGTGTCCCAAGTGCTGAGTGTGAGTGGCTGACCCGCACTAAATTGAGTGTGTTCGCACTAGAGGGGTCTTTTTAACCAACACCAGATTTTCTTTCCTTTCTCTCTTTTCCCCATTTTTGGTGATTTTCACCCAAAAGAGAAGAAAAAGAGTGAGAGAGTTTCCTTTGCCTCTCAAACCCCCGATTGTTGCGAGAAAGTGAAGTTGGAACCGAGCAAGCGGCCGTAGATCTCTCCTAGCTCTCATATTCGATATTCCTTTCTCTCCCCGTTTCTCTCTAAAATCTCAGATTTCTCGATTTCTCAGGTTTTCATTTTAAACCCAAGATTTGTGTTTGAATTGCTTGTAGACTAGTTCCTTGAGCTTCTTTGATTGTTTATTTACTGATTCTTTCCCCGATTTCACCCTGGTTGCGAATTTTGATTTCTAGGGTTTCGTGCCAAAATTGAAATTGGGCATAATCATGAATTGATTAGTTTAATCCAATCAATTAGACTTGTAATCGGTAGGATTACCTCTTGATCTTGAATTGCTAGAACGTTTAACGACTAATTTGAGGTTTTGACTAAATTAGGGTAAACCACTCGGTGAATTGAATTGTTACGGGAACCGAAATTGTGAACTAGTAAATAAATTATTACCAAATTGAGATTGTGTATGGTTTACAAGACTCGAATGAAAATTGTGAGAAGTTAGAGATTCCTAAGTGAGAAAGAGGAATAGGAAAGTATAAGCCCTAATACAACTCGAGGAAACATCTCGATCATGAACCAAAGTTAAACCTAGTATATGTGTAATATAGGTGTAGGCTCGATCGAGCAAGACTTTGCGGGGCAATTCGAGATGCCAGATCCTTAATTAAGCGGTACGCTCGTCATAAATAGGTGTGGGATTCTTGGACTTGTTTGATATTTCATTTTCAGGAATTAAATTGTGTATTTATTTGTCATGTTGAATATCTGATTGATTGTATCATAGAATTGTGTAAAGCATTTGCATAACCCAATCAAATTAAACTCGAATTGATGTGACTTGAGTGATTTGCATGCTGGTATGGTTGTCGGTTGTGTCGATCTATTATGATCGGATTTTGATTGAGAGTCACCACGAACTTGTTGATTGAGAATGTATAAATGAATGGATTTACGAAGTTGAGCACTTGAATCCAATGAATTTGCAAAGTTGAGTTGTATAAGCTGACTTTGAGCCCGGAATCAATCTAGTGCTTGAGGTGAACGGCCCTTAATTTTCCTAGTACCGGTTGGGACGAGGGGTGATTGATTGTATTGATGTGTGAATTGGAGTCGTGGGTAGCATGTGTAACGTCTGTGGCTCGGTGGCATTCTCCTACGTGTTAATGCATTTGGACGATCAATTGAATGTTACGAACATTGGAATGATTCCAAAGAGAATTTTCTTTATATGACTTGAACCAGACCTTAATAAACGATTAAGCCTAGAGATTATAGATGGGTGTCAGATAAAGGGTCCAGCTCGGTGGAACATCTGTAGGTGTCAGTAACCCTATAGCTGAGGGTTTGATAAAAGGTCCAGCTCGAAGGAACATCTGTAGTTGCTACAAGCCCTAATGAGTTGAGTTAAGCCAAATATGTGTTGTGTTTGAAATTCATCTTGGAAATTCCGTTAATTGTGATTTAGCAGGTTAAATTGTTGTCGAGCATTTGCATTCTTTTTATTACAAATATGAATTGATTTGAATTGTTATGGTAGGTTTCATTTTTTAATATGAAATTTGATTGCAAGTCCAATGATCTAAACTGTGGCAAATTTCGCACTGAGAATTTATTCTCGCCCCCACCCTTCATGTGTATGCCTATGGTGTGAATTAAAATTTTTTCCAATCACCACTTGGCTCAATACACAAAGGACGTTATTTATATGACAATAGCAAACAAGAAACTTCTTATAGTTTCATTAAGCACCTAATGTGTACTAAATAAAAATAAATAAATTTATTTATTTCTTATACAAGAGGAGATAATAATTTATACCTAAAGAGATTGTCAAATCTCTTGTTAAAGGGAAGTTGATTTCCCTTCTAGATCTCTTGGAACCGTCGTTCTCTTGGAAGCACCTCTTGGTTTACCTTGAACCTAAACAACGAACTACCACACCTCTTAGATAGATGGATGTGAAGTTCAAGGCTTAGATACAACCACCTCTTGATCTTTAAATCAACAAACTATTTGATTTCTTAGTGGCTAAACCTAACAAGAGAAGATGAGAGAGCAACCTTCTCAACTTTTGGTCAAGGAGAAAGAAAAACGTGGCTGCTCACAGGAGCTGATTTTGGCAAGTGTTATAGGCAGAAAATTAGCATATTTTTTTCCAAAATGAGCCCCCTTAAATAGGCAAGGGTTAGGGAAACCCTTTGTGTAAGGTTTGAATCAATTACACAAATGCCACTAGCCTTGTTTAGCCATTTCATGCTCTCTTTAATCTCATCCTATGGTTGGTTCAATAAATTAATTTATGAACAAATAATATTATTCATATTATTCTATTATACAATATTTATATTATTCTTATAATGTATTCAAACATTATACCAAATAATATTTGCATAACTTCATAAATTTATTTATGGTCTAAGCATGTCATATTATGACATTTTATTTTAGCATTTCATCACATGTATTTTATCTTATACATCATTATGAAATGTAAAATACTTGTTGTTTCTCTTCAGTTGGTGTGACCGTATAGAGGATCTATGTCATCTTGGCAATAATATAAAACTTTATATTATTGACTATAAGAGGTTTTATCATTACATTATAGTTATCCAAACGACATAGTAATCATTTACTCAATCCACTAATTTTGTGTCTATCCTTGTCACATGATATTATGAATAATATGCAAAATAGGATCGTGTCATTTTTGCATTATATTCGTTTTCTTGGTCTCTCAAGTGAATTATAATTATAACTACATCAGTTATATTGCATGCGATATAATTCCACTTTACCAAGGGACCCAGTAATATCATAACTCAAATTGAGGGACAATGATAATATTAAGATATAGATTTCTCTCGCACAAGTTGTACACAGCGAACTGCTATTTTATTCCTATCATAAGATAGTATTTAAATAACAATCACATTATATGCTTCTCATGTGAAAAACCTACACATCTCATATCTAAGATTCTAAAGATACAATGGAAACATTAATGACACAAAACACAATCCATATAATATCCCATTCATTTAGGTCATGCTCAATATATAAAATACACATTTTATATATTCATGTAATTAAATGATAATCCTTTATCAACATTTATAGAACTTCAACGTACTTTAATCTACATGACAATCTTCCTCAGTAATTAATGTTCCTACTTAATTACCACGATTGTGAACTTATTTAGTGATTAAATGTTTCTCATCTTAGGAGTTCTATGATTCAAGATCAAGAGCATCTTCTTGAATACTTCCAAAGATATAACATATAAATCTCAAGGAACAAGAATAATAATATTCGTAATAAAATCATGAACAACACATAAATTATTATTAAAAGATAACTTTCAAAACACACATCCTTCATAGTAGGCCTTAGTAGTATACCATCATATGACCCTAGATATGTTTTGTTGTATAACTTTAGGGTAAGCCTCTTGGTTGGTATCCGGATGAGATACTTTTGGATGTATTATATTCTGACCAGACTGTGAACTCTGATTTATATTTAGAAACTTGTTTCATATTATTATTGTCTGACTAAATTGTTAATTGTCTTGTAAGCATATACGGTGTTGTATGCTTACGGCGGGGTACTGTTGCAACCCATGGCCACGGGGTGTGACACTAGCCGTCCCCAACTTCAATATTTTGTATTTACAGATCTAAAGAAAGTCGTTGTTACTTGTGCACTACAACTTTAATATACACAATAAATCTCAAGTTTATTCAATCAATTCAACAACTCCTAGAGTGATCTTGCATGATCAAATCAATTACTACCTTAAGCCTTGTGCTCACCTAGCAATTCTTGAATCCACGCGAATCAGATTGTCTTCTTTTGAGCCTTTAGTTCTCCTGTTCGGGCCGTGTGACTTTCCAGAAGATTGTAAGGGCTCACCGGTTCCACCTTGTAATCATTTGTCATTGGGTAAAGAAAGACGCGCCATCTAAAAGGTCGCAAGCCCTGAAGACGTAGGCGTTAGTGTTGAACTTCGTAAACAACTCTCGTATTAAGTGTCTCTAAACTCTTACTCTATATTTTAGTTTAGAATATATTTTAGTTTTTGCTAAGAATAACTTATAGACATGCTAGAACTTTATTAATTAAGCAAAAATCTAAAAATTTCCTATTCACCCCCCCCCCCTGCCACCCCCCTAAGTGCCTTTGGGACCAACACATAATTCACAACTTTTGAATGATATATATGAAATTCTTCCTAAAAATAAAATAAAAAATTGATATTTTTTAATCTATATGTAGATAAAATAACATTGATCACATATATCAGTTTTATTTTAACGTATAAGTTTTATATATATATAGAGAGAGAGAGAGAGAGAGAGAGTAAGGCTTAGGTGCTGTGGATAGCATAGAGGGCCACCGTGCTACGGCTCAATATTCGAGTTTTTAAAATCCAAACGGTCGATCTGAACCATTCATCTTGTTCTCCATATTAATATGTGTTCGGAGACCAAATTTTACATTTTTTGAAAAAATTTTACAATTTTTTTTTTAGTTAGGTAGAAAATCATTTGATCTAAAAAATTCTGCACTATTAAGATATTTGATTTTCTACCTATCTAAAAAAATAGTAAAAATTTTTCAAAAAATGTAAAATTTGGTCTCTAAATACATATTAATATGGAGAACAAGATGAACCGTTCGGATTGACCGTTTGAATTTTGAAAACTCTAATATTGAACCGTAGCACGGTGGCCCTCTATGCTATCCATAGCACCCAAGCCTTACTATATATATATATAGAGAGAGAGAGAGATGGGTTATGGTGCATTGCAATGCATATGCCATAGTGTGCATTGGACCATAAATCACTGATTCAAAGTCCAAATGACCGGTCCAAACCGTTCATCTTGTTCTCCATATTAATATGTGCTTGGAGACCAAATTTTACATTTTTTGAAATTTTTTTACTATTTATTAAGACACTTTGAAAATCGCTGATTCAACGGTGACTGTTTGGAACAGTAAAATCAGAAGCCACCATTGGATCAGCGATTTTCAAAGTGGCTTAATAAATAGTAAAAAAATTTTAAAAAATATAAAATTTGGTCTCCAAATACATATTAATATGAAGAACAAGATTAACGGTTTGGATCGGTCATTTGAACTTTAAATCAGTGATTTATGGTCCAATGCACACTATGGCCTATGCATTGCAATGCACCATAGCCCATCTCTCTCTCTCTCTCTCTCTATATATATATATATATAGAGAGAGGTGGACTACGGTGAGTTGCGAAGTAAAGCTACTATTTTACTTCACGCTCATATTTTACGATTTTAAAGTTCAAAACGTCGATCTGAACTGGCCATCTTGTTCTCCATATTGATATGTGCTTGGAGACCAAATTTTACATTTTTTGAAAATTTTTTACTATTTATTAAGTAATTTTGAAAGTCTCTGATCTAATGGTCCAGAAAATTTTACTGTTTTTTACTGTTCACAGCAAAACAGCAGTTTTCAAAAATGCTTAATAAATAGTAAAAAAGTTTCAAAAAACATAAAATTTAGTTTCCAAGCACATTTCAATATGGATTAAAGATTTAACGGTTTGGATCGGTCATTTGGACTTTCAAAATGAAAATACAGCGTGAAGTAGAAACGCGTTTTACTTCGCAACTCACCGTAGCCTATCTCTCTCTCTCTCTCTATATATATATATATTTTTTAAATGAAGATTTAATAGAGATATCGAATTGCTCCTCAAGTAATAAGAACAGTGGTTTGATGAAATATGGGATTCCTGTAATATCACCGAGTTGTTAATTTTTCAGATTACTTAATTAACGATTAATTGATTTCTAAAAAGCAATAAGACATATACGGTATGCCACTTGTCAATAACTTTAACTATTTGATTCTGATAGACGTTATATTGATTGTCATGGTCGTTATAAATGTTAATTTGATATTGAATAGACTACTGTAACCAAATAAAACTACAACTACAAATATAAAATAGAACTATATTGATCTTGTGAACTCAATTGCACATAAAAATGGTCTATTAAATCTATTTATAAATTATCTGACTCATACAATATACATTAAGACAAGCACAATAAATTATTCTTTGTTAGCTTTCCGCATAAACGCATGATAATTGCTAATGCTTAGTATAAAATTTTATGAATGTGTTTCTTTGTAATTTTTCCAGTCTACTAATGCAATAATGTTTTCGTTGGAGCTATATTCATTCTATATCATTTAATATAGTAATTAATTGATGTTTAATTAGTAATAAGATTTTTTTTAAGAGATGAGATAAGTAAGTATCATGAAATATTTTTCCGTTATTACGTTACCATGCACATGTGCAATTTCTTGGTACTTCATTTATTTGCTATTCTTTGAAACTGGATAATTGTTTTGTATCAGTTTATAATTTTTATTTGATAATAAAATAGTCTGGACATTATCTGCCGAAATTTTTATTAGTACCATTTTAAAAAAAACCCCAAAACACATCTGTAATTGGAAAATTTGAAAAATATCAGGTCTGAATTTTGTTGATTGATGAAGGATGAGCAATTTATTTGATATAAAATCTATTGAGTTCTCAATATTTACCATCGAGTGCTATTATATTCTAACTAGTATTTGATATAAATAGACAAAATGAAATAAAAGTTTGATTCTATCAGATGTATGATTCTATCAAGTTTTGGAGTCCGGATCTCCTTTAAGCAACTCAAAGTTTGAGTTTGGATTCGGATCCGTTTCCCGTCCGATCAGTAGAATTCAGCTAAATTCGAGCTGAGGTGGAATGTACAGATTCCTTTTGGTATATGTGTCAAAACCAATGATTTAAATAGCGTTTATCGTGTCATAGCGGCCGGGTTAAAAAAATTGCGCTATACCCAAATAGCGGTGCTATAGCGTGAAATAGCGCGCTATAACGGCGCTATTTGGACATAGCGCCATAACTTTTATGAAAAAAAAACACTATAGCGCGCTATTTAGAACACTGATCAAAACAGATTGGACGATTTGAATTCAAACTCAAATTTGAGGTACCTTTGCCTTTGCTCTCCCTTTCAATCAACTTCAATATATTTATATCATTCTTTCATTTTTTCTTTTCAAATAAATCCAATAAATTTTAGTGGAAATGATTTAAATTTGCAATACTCTCAATAAATGTTAAAATTAATGTTAATCATTCAATTAACCAAGGACAATATAGAAAATTAATGTCGTGACAGGCACTGTCCTAGAGCTAAGTAATGAATGACTTAGAGAAAGAGGTACTACTATGTAGAAATAGTTATCTACTCTATATATATGCATGCTGTTTTAAAAATGTGTTGTATTTTGGAATGGATGAGGCTGCAATACTATACATAGTGCATATCGGGGTATACTATATATTCATATTTTTCATTGCTAAGATGTAAATAGTTAATTTTTTTTTTTAATTTTCTTACTATTTTTTATATTGATAAAAAGTCGCATGATCTAAAGATTATGGATCATACAAAAATAGTGATTTTCTATCTACAAAAACTGTAAAAGAAATAAAAATATTATAAAAGCTGGCTTAGCATTATAATTTTTATATGAAAATTATGTTAAGCGGTTAGAATCAATTGATCAGCTATAATTTTAAGAATAAAATTATAATTTCATAATACAAAATGATGTACGTCTCACTGTAGTCTCACAGTCTCACTCTTTGGCTCTATTCAGCAAAACATGGAATAAGAAAAAAAAAAAGATTATGGAATTAAGAATTGACAACTCTTCTACTCTATTCCACATGTGTTCAGCACACCATCAATTGAAATAGTTGCACTTTTTTTATATTAAAATATTGTAATTGTTAGAAGTCACTCTTATTAATTAGTTCTGTTCAGGAATTAGCTTGCTCACTGATGTGGTGTCCTTATTTAGTTTTTTTTTTTTGTTATTAAACTTATTCAGTGCATTCCCGTGAAAAGTCAATCATGAAATAGAATCAATCAATACTTTTTTTTTGCGGTAGAAATAAGATAATTCAATGTTAGTTCTCCTCTTGGTAAACCAATTCCATCAGGCAAACCACCTCCCGAATTCCAACAACTCATACAATCGATTTGTCAACAACACAAGGATAAACTTGTCTTTTCATTGTTAGAAATCATTTCAGACAAGATTTTGCAACCCTATTTTATTTTCAACCAGTCTTGTCGATTAGGACAAGTATTAAAACTCTTGTCGTCTCCTAACCACCAAAATTTTAAATAAATATTATATCGCATACACATACTACGTTAGTGTTTTATTTTTAAAAACATTAAGCATATTAATTTAATTTTTATGAAAAATAGCTCCATCGTTTATGCGGATTGGTGGAGGCAAAACTTTTTTTTCTCCACTATACTTACTACCTGCATACTAAACTAACTCCACTAATCCACTGTTTTTCATAAAAAAAACAAATCCAGTATGCCCGTTTCATTAAATAATCTACTATGTTTCTCACTCACATTAAAACATAAAAAATATAAATATATGCATCATCTCTTTGAGTGACGTTGTATCTGGCTTGTTGAGCACTTGTTTAATGTATAAAAAAAAAACTATAAAATAGGACGGGCCTCTACTGACAACAATTTATTGTTACAAACTTTGACTACATTTTTTTTAAATAAGGTGAAAATAATTTTTAAAGGAAAAAAAATATAGACATGTTGTTTTCCTTATAAATCGTTTGTACATCAATTTTCATGAAATTTAAATATCATTTGATATTTCATCATATCGTTAAATAGATATTATTGTAAATATCATTTGATGAACGGTAAAATTTGTATAAAATTTTATCATGATATGTTTAAAGTATAGTTTATATTTATTTGTCGGATTGAAAAATATAAGTTATTTTTATAATTATCAAGTCATCAAACAAATAGATTTTCAGTTAAAATGAAAATGTACTATGGAATCCTTGTGTGAGTGATAAAAATAAAATGATGAGGTCACTGCAAGATGTGCAAAGTTTATTAACTGTTATGGAATATTTCTTCAGTTTGATTTGTATTTTTTTAGTTATTAGCTCTGAGGTTTTAATTATTTGCGATTCATATTTTAGTAGAGATATATCAGAAGTTACATTGTGACTATATAAGCGAGCAGAATTACATCACACAAAATTTTATATTTCAATTGACTCGCAGTGAATAGGTAGATAAGTAGATAACCATCTAAATTCTCCTCCTTTTTTTTTGTTATTATTCGATTAAGGTTGTGGACCCGTGAAGAGAAAGAAATAGCAATAGTGAGCCATAGCGATTAGCGTTTGTACATCAAGTCCAAATGTTTATTATCATGCATGTTATACTTCTCAAGCATATCTTTCCATCCCTTTTCAAACTCTTCGATAGTCAAGCTCAAATTAATGCAAGATTGTAAGTCATCTTCCAATCCTTTAATCTTGCCATATACTAGCCCCAAATTGTCCCTCACTTTCCTCATTACATGCCACTGGCAACACCTGTGCATTGTATTTGGAAAAACATCTGCTATTGCAACTCTCATTATCGGGTCTTGGTCTGTTATGATTCCTTTTGGGTGCTTCCCATTCATTGCTTTCAAAAATGTTCTAAATAACCATTTGAAAGTGTCTGCTTCTTCAGCCCTAATAAGTGCACAACCAAAAAATATAAATAACCAATGGTGGTTTACTCCAATGAAGGGGCTACAAGGCATGTAATATATGTTGGTATTGTAAGTTGTATCAAATACTAAAACATCTCCAAAAGCTTGGTACGATCTTCTTGACCTCCCGTCGATCCAAAATATGTTTTTTACCGTTTGGTTATCATCAGACTCTACTTCAAAAAAGAAGTCTGGATCTGTTTCTTGCATCATTTTGAAGTATTCTAGCGCTTTCTTAACATCCACACCAACAAGTTTTCTATTCTCTTTAGCAATCTCATTAGTCAACTGCTTCTTAGAGAAAAGAACATTATGTCGACCATCCTCCTTCTCGATGATTGCCTCAAAAATCTTTGCGGGAGCCACATTTTGGTTGCTCAGGAGGCTAATACACTCCTTTTGGTCATCTCTAATATGTGTGTGAGACTTAAAATATCTCTTCTTCGAAGGACTTTGAACCAACTCATGATTGTGCTCCTTTTTAAAAGTGGTTATCAACCATTTCCCATTTGATTGTAGACTTACACTCAATGATGTCTTACAACTAGTCCTTCAAAATGCGATTGCTTTTTGAGGCATCTTCTCATTTGGTGATATGCCAACCCCAATCCTCTCTTGTTTTTGGCGTTTTGATAATCCTTCATTAGAACAAATAAATGTTTGACTAATCACTTTCTTCTCTCCCGTTTGAGAATGATACTTTTGTGCTCTTTGAATACTAAATCCAGTTTTGAACCCATAATGGTTATAGAAATTATATGCATCATCGATGCTATCAAACTCCATGCCAAGAGAAGGTGCAAAACGTTGCTCTAAAGGTTCCTCAACTACTTCATTTTCAGGATATGGGTCAACAAGTTGGTCCTATTCAAACAAAAAAAAGCACATCAAATTAAAAACTTCAAACAATTTCAAATTAAACAACATTTATAATTGTAGATTCAGTATCAATTAAGTATTACCGTTATTTCTATCTCTTCATCCATATCTCCAACAGGCAATAAGGACTCCTCTTGAGGAACCATGCCATTTGAGGGCAAACCAAAAGACAAAGCTTGTGCAACATCCATTCACCTTATATAAGTGCAACAACAAGAAAAAAAAATAGTCTATAAAGAATGAACAATAAAAAATAAGTGCATAGATATATCTTCACTTAAAGAGACTTTTCTACATATACACTATTTTACTGCATACTTTTAGTTTATAATAATCTAGAAGTCAATAATACGATAAATTATAATAAAGTTTTGTTCATGAATTGAATGTTCATTTATATATATCATTTTGTTGCCTTGAGTATTATTGAATTTATGGATCATTTCGAGTTCATGACTGAAATTGTGAAACTCCATAATATAGATGATATATACTCTTAAGAAGTCGCTGACCAACGTAATTAGCAGGAACACTAATTACCGCTATAAGGTTAGTATATGGATTAAAAGATGGTTAAGTTTTACAAACCACCTGACACGAGATGTCATTTTAATCACATAGATACATGTTCTAGGAACATGGTATTTGATAGACCACGAATGAAACATTAAATAGAATTATGTTCGTGTTATTTATGTTTTCATTCAGTGTCAGGTTCTATAGTATGAGGTATTTATTGTTCCCACTGAGAAATATGTATGTGTAATTGTTATCTAACGCTGTCCGTAAAAAACAGTCATAAGGGTAGCTTTTTCATATGTATAGCTTAGCTGAGAAAGTGATAGTTTACCAAGAATGCTATTTGTCCCTTGTATTTTATACGAGCTATAGCATCACTGGGCCCCTTGATAGAGTAAGATTATCTGCTAGTGGTATAATTACAAGAGTAATTATATTTGATAATCTGCTCAAGATCAAGAAAAGATTCAGTTAGCAAGGATGACACACATCTACCTTGAAACTAATCTGATAGCTATGAGACAAAAGAACAGACACAAGTAAATTGTTTACTGGATCGTGATATTGTACAGTACAGCATCATCTGTGTAATTGGATGGTCATGATGTGTTGCCAAACGCCACCCATGATTATAGAAGTTTAAACAGTTTTAACTCTATTTACCAACATAACACAGATCCTATTGGCTCATACCATATAGGAGTTAATCGGAGAATCTTATTGTGATTGATTATAAATTGGTTATGATCAATAGCAAGATGGTTATAATTAATTATACATGTTATAATTAAATTATAAATGTTATGTAAAAATAACAAGCAAAAACATTAGTTAATTTATAAACATGTGTGACGCGTTGTATAAAAGTTAACCGGTTAATTTATAAATGTGCAGGACACGTTGTATAAATTATCTAAACAAACAACCGCAAGAAATATAATTGTTCAGAATAATTATATGAATATTATTTGTATTCGGGCTAAGGGCATTCGGGTCTTTTCAGATTCGTCCTTATCCGCATGACATGTCATCGATCCTATCCAGATGACACGTCATCGATACCGAAACAAACAACCACAAAAATATATATATATATATATATATATATATATATATATATATATATATATATATATATATATATATATATATATATATATATATAATTGTTCAAAATAATTATACGAATATTATTTGTATTCGGGCCAAGGGCATCCGGGTCTTTTCATATTCGTCATTATCCGCATGACATGTCATCGATCCTATACAGATGACACGTCATCGATCTTATCCACATGACATGTCATCATCCTTATACATTCAATGACATATCTTGTAAATAGGCCGAACTTGGAGGGCATTTTGGTCTTTTGGCAACCGACCCTAAACCCTATAAATAGGGGTGGAGGGGTAGAGAGAAAAATCACTAATTCACTCATATCGTTTCGTATCGAAACGAATCGGTATTTTCTCTCTTTCTCGGTTTCTCTCCCAAATAGTGTCTTGGTTGAGAAAAGAAAGTTATACATAGTTGACGTATAATCTTGCGGGTTGTTGTGGAGTATATTTATGGGATCGATGAATAGTATTTTACCGAATTTCGCAGTATGTCAGTTTTGCTCATTGATGAAACTGAGTAACCAAAAATTCGTGTTTACGGGTTTTCATATTTTTCTCCGTGAATAGTGTTTTTGCATAATTCTGCAATTTATAGTATTTATGGCAAAAGAAATAAACCGCTCTCTGATTAGTTCTGGTGAATAATCGATAGAGGCATCAAACGTCTGATACTCCGAGGAGAATCATTCCCGTGATGTAGCTCTACTCGCTCGGTCTGCATTCCAACTGTGATTTGGAAACAAGGTATAAATATGTTATATTAATCTATTTAATTGGTAAGTAGATTAAAGTTTTAGAAATTAATCATGGAGTAGATCTGTAAAAGGATTAAATTGGGTTTTGATGCCAAATGAATACTGAAGGTGGACCGCCTTAGAAAGTTTCCTGACATACCCCATTTAATCCTGAGCTTAAGTTGGCCATAGAAATTTTTGTTCTACGGTCATTCCGTAACTTAAGCCTAAACGGGTTTTGATTACCCCGAAACCCAACACATACTACACGTTTATTTAATTGAACTTTTAAGGTTTTGGAGCACTTAAATTTGACAACATATTTATTTTAGACAAGCAATCTATAATATATGAATAGCCAGGACAGTGGATATCAAGTTGAATTATTAGAATAGTTTATTCAGATTATTAAAACTTAATATTAGGTTTGATTGGCGATAATGGTTATAGACCCAAAAAATTGATGAAAAACGTTCCATTTATGTGCCGAATAGTTTTCTTTTAAAAAATGATCCAAGCAAAAATATAAGATATACAAGTCATATATATACTCTAATGACAAACTTGTTGAACAATTTTATAACAATGTTCTATTCATTCGTAAATTATTGACAGGTGTCATTAATTTCAAAATAAATAACATCCTAGCTTACAATACTTTACATAGATGCTTATGAATTTGTTTTGAATGATTATAAATTTCTAGTTGGAAAATAAGGTTAAGAACTTACAAAAAGAAAGAGGAACGGCGCAGGAATAGGCAGACAAATAGAGAGGGAGAGGGAGAAGGAGAGGGAGAGAGATATCAATAAGGGAATATGAACAGATTAGGGATGGAATATGAAAAGATCGGGAAGGAAATTCTAAGGGATAAAAATGAAGATAACGGAGGAGCCACTTCAAAACTTTTCGTCTACGTTTGATTTCAGCGCCAAATCAAAATCAGAGATAGCGCGAATCTGAATTAGATCAGACGGTGCTGGGGTTAAGCTCACCAGAAGGGTTTGGTAAGCCTCGCATATGCTAGCTTTACTATATATATATATATATATATATATATATATATATATATATATATAGGAGAGTAGAACTAGGGAGTTCTTAAGCATACCAAAGTGTTTGATGAGCTTAATTCCAAAACCCATCAAATCGATTTTAAATGGCGAATTCAAACAGTTGGAACCTGCCTACCTTACGAGTGATGCGTCTACATATGAAAATTTTAAACATTCGAATTAATTTAGTATAAAGTCAATTGGTCAAAATTAGAAGGTTAATAAATTAATTTTAGTGCATTCAATTTTTGAACGTTTTTTGACCGCTTGACTTTATACTAAATTAATTCGAATGTTTAAAATTTTCATATGTAGACGCATCACTCGTAAGGTAGACGGATTTCAACGGTTCGAATTCGTCATTTGAAACTAATTTGATGGATTTTGGAGTTAAGCTCACCAAACACTTTGGTGAGCTTAAGAACACCGTAGTTCTACTCTATATAGGAATATGCTAGCATGCTATGCGTAGCATAGAGGGCCTCGGTGCAACGGCTTTATATTCGACTTTTCAAAATCCTAACGGTTGATCTGAACCGTTCATTTTGTTCTCCATATTAATATGTGTTTAGAGACCAAATTTTATATGAGAGTATGGATCAAAATCTACTGTTGTACTAGTATGTGAGAGTATGGATCAAAATCTACTGTTGTACTAGTATGTGAGAGTATGGATCAAAATCTACTGTTATTCTTGTACATGAATAGTGTTCCTACTATTCCAAATATAGTCATTGAATTGTTTCGAGATGCGTGCATAGAAAAGTTTTGAAAAAAGTTACTTTGAGATTCGTTCCCAAAAAAAATTGAACTGTTAGATTCGGAAAAGCAAGATTACTGTTCACGAAAAGAGAATAGCAGCAGATTTCATTCCATGAGAGTATATGCTTATAAGTCATTTTTGTGTTTCCAATGTCCAAATGGTCGATCTGAACCATTAGATGTGATCTCTATATTGAAATGTGCTCGAAGACCAAATTTTACATTTTTTCTGAATTTTTTTACTATTTATTAAGCCACTTTGAATATCGCTGATCCAACGGTGGCTTAACAAAATAGTAAAATCAAAATCACTGGATCAGCGATTTTAAAAGTAGCTTAATAAATAGTAAAAAAAAATCAGAAAAATATAAAATTTGGTCTCCAAGAACATTTCAATATAGATATCACATCTAACGGTTCAGATCGACTTTTTTATTTAGAAAATAAAAAAATAACTTATAAACATATACCCTCATATGCTTATGTAAGTAGAGTAACCAATCTCTAATATATATATTAACACAAGTATATGTTTAAGAATCAAATTACGGTGATTTTCAAAATATACTATGTATTGTTCATGGTCCATGGATGTTATTATTCATTCACAGAATTATAATTTCTATAGAAATGACTCAAACTATTTTTATGAAGTTAAAATAGCTTATTTACCGATTATGGATCTTGACCAAAATATATTATAACAAAAGCACAATTTTAATTACTAGCTAGTTCTCACAATTCAAACTATGATTTATATTTATTGTTTGAGATAAGATTGAATTATTACACAAATTTAAATGTTTGAATTTAATTAACAGTCATTAGGTTACCTCAGAAGCTTGAAACACATATGGAAGAGGATGGCGGGTGTGGCTTGCAATAGACTAATAGAGGCAGCGACCCAGGGTTATGTATGGCCGGATAATGCACGGCAGTCAATGATTGAGTTGGAATACAAGCACAGGGTTGTGATGGCTGTGGTGGGCTGCTGCCCTTGTTTGGATTGATTGCAGCATATTTTATTTAAGGAGATAGAAATTTAGAGACACAAGGTGAAATGAGTAACATGCAGGTATATGATAATTTATAGAAAATTTTATTAATTAGTGCATTTAGCTGTGTTAGAGATCAAGTTCAATTAGAGCTTTTGTGGAAGTTAATACAAATCAAGGAGTCATTTTTGGTATGACATTATTCTCTTTTTGAAATGAAAATCTAATTAAAACTTTTATAATGAGCCTTCTATATCCGTAGATATTAAATGACGATTAGAAGGAAAATAATCTTTATATATATATAAGAAATATGCTGCTATAGAAAATTATTATGCGAGATCAACAGCATATTATTAGTGTTGAATTATATTTATGTTGACAAGATATAAATGAGTTAGGCTAATATGACACTAGTGTTATATCAAACTAAATAACACCACATCTTAAACCCTTAGATCTGCTTTAAGATTCATACAAAATGAAGTGCTTGAACAGTAAAAGTGGATATTACGAATCTTAAAGCAGATCTAAGGGTTTAAGATGTGGTGTTATTTAGTTTGATATAACACTAGTGTTATATTAGCCTAACTCGATATAAATATGAAGATTGTTGATATAAAGAGATCTTTTATTGTATAGTAAAGACATGGTTTAATATATAAGAAAATTTTGCTAAAGTACATTGAGTACATGTTCAGAATACACTACTACAAAAAACATTTTTACTATCACTTCTTAACTATCGGATGTGCTTCCACACAGATGGTGTACGTCACGAGTGATAACGTTGTAATTACTTTGAACTTTTTACTGTCTGTTATGAAAAAAAATTGATGGCGTGGATCGACCCCCTCCTGACTCACATTTTTCCATCGATTAAATTTCACGAACAATTAGTACTAGGTGACTCTAGTAGTGCTAAAAACATTCGAATGGATTATAGACGAGCAACCGGAGCAAAGATCTCATCAAAGTATATACCTTCTTGTTGAGTATAACCTTGTGCAACTAATCTAGCCTTGTTTCTAACTACATTACTATTTTCATCTCTTTTGTTCTTGAAGATCCATTTAGTACCTATAATCATACGGCATTTTGGTTTTGGTACTAGTTCTTAAACATTATTACATGTAAATTGGTCAAGTTCTTCTTGCATAGCACATATCCAATTTTCTTCATTATTTGCTTCCTTGAAACTTTTAGGTTCTAATTGAGATACAAATACACAATAAGCAATCATTTGGCTTAGACGGACCTAGTCCTAACACTTTCCCTAGGGTTACCTATGACATTTGTAAAAGGATGAGAGGGAACTTTCCTTAAATTCTCGGGAATTTGATATGTGTCTTCTTGAGTCTCTTGATAGTCTACATGAGAAGCATTTTCTTCTATTGTGTGTTGCTCAAGTGGTGGAGTGATTGCAGGATCTTCATCACTAGCAAATGTCTGTACTAGTCGAGGCTCATGTGTTGCATTTGTTTGAGCTTTGATTGTTTGCAGCATTTTCCTCATTCTCTTGATTTTTTTCTAGGTGTTTCAATACCTACAAAGTCATTACCTTCCTCGGCCATGTGATTAGTATTTACATCAAATTTGACATGTACAGATTCTATTATAGTATGATATTGAGGTATATGCACTCTATATACTTTACTAGTTATGGAATATCCTACGAAAATACCTTCTATGGCTTTAGGGTCAAATTTGCCTAACTTTCGAGATTCATCTAGAATAAAACACTTTGAACCGAGTACCCTTATGTGTGAGACATGAGGTTTGTAACCTTTCAAAAGTTCATAATGTGTTTTGTCTAAAATTGGTCTTATGTTTACTTAGTTAATTACATAACATCCATTGTTAAAGGCTTTGGCCCATAGGTAATGTGGAACATTATATTAATTTATCATGGTTCTAGTTATTTCAAGTAAGGTTTGGTTTTTCCGTTCGGCTACTCTATTTTGTTGAGGTGTTCTGGAGGCCAAAAATTATTGAGTGTATCCTCTATTCATGCAAAATTCACTAAATTGAGCATTTTCAAATTTCCCCCATGATCACTTCTAATTCTATTTAATTTTAGCCTTCTTTTGTTTTCAACCCAATTACAGAAGATTTCAAAATTTTCAAATACTTCATTTTTGTGTTGTAAGAACATTACCCAAGTGTATCTACTAATAGTCATCTACTATGACAAATGCATATCTCTTTTTGGTCAAACTTGGGGTGCTTATTGGACCTACGAGATCCATATGAATTAGTTGCAATAGTTGAGTGGTAGATACCATCTTTTTTGGTTTAAAGTAATTCTTTGATTGTTTACCTTTTACACAACGTCATAGAGACCTTCAGTCTCTTATTTTATTTATGGGTAGTCCTCTCACAATATTTAATTAAATTACTTTTCTGATAGTATCGTTACCAATGTGACCTAGTCTCCTATGCCACAACCTATGTAATGGCACTAAACCATGTTTCACCCATTTCAAAATGATTAAAATACAAATGATAACATTTTTATCTCTTTTATTTTTGTAGATTACTTCATCATCTGAAGATCTGACTAGATAACACAACTCATTTGAAGTGCTTGAAGATCCATTCCTTAAGATATTCTTGTTCCTTGCCCTAGCTACTTCTCAGAGTATTTCAATGGCTAGTTTGTCAGTGATATTGTTTTTCACAATAATCTCCTCCATATCCACTTCGAAGTCTTCATCATAGTTAGCCATCAAAGCTAGGTTGGGTTCTTGCTCATCGCTTGTCCCATCATCGGATTCATCTTCACAACTCGTGTATGAACCTTCATTGGTTACTGCCTGCAAAGCTTTCAACATTTTCTTACCTTGGAATCTATTTGATGAGGGTCTTGATCTCCAATCTAGCCTCCCTCCTTCAACTCTATCTCCTGGATGAAGTTTGTAGCAGGTCTTCATGGTATGTCCTTATTTATGACAGATTATGCATAAGATGTGTTTGTTCTTCTCTTGTTATATATATCCAACCATCGATGATCAGCATGCCAATTAATTTCTGAGTCATTTGAATTTAAAGCACCACTCCCTTTCACAATAATTATTCTCTCAAGGTTCAATATTATTTATTTTTTTGTTATTTTAATTAGGAATGTAATATAATTTTCTCTCTGTAATTAGTTTGACCAGATTATTAGTGCTGCAAACACTATCAATATGAGTGTTGTATTAGGGTTGCAACTACCCTCTTCTCTTGCTATATAGAGACATTACTAGAGTGCTCCAAAATATTCAATTGAAATGTTGTTTTAGAGTCATAAAAGCTCTATTATCGTGCATATAGACACACTACTAGAGTGCTCGAAA